>MU721524.1:0-69222 GCA_026770625.1 Nicotiana glauca | reverse complement strand
GGGGGGGGGGGGGTGGATTTGTGTGGTATCCAATTTTTTGCTCTAGAAGAACCTGGTTCTTCTAGGTGTACTAATTCTATTATTAGCGGAATAATAAGTACATAAAAAAAAAAGAACACGAAGATTTTTATGTGGAAAACACCTAGCTTAAAAGGTAAAAAAAACTACAACCTACTACTCAATAGGATTTTCCCAAACTTCCACTAAAATCACTGAGCCAAAACTGCATTTACAAAACTCTTTGTAAACCAAAGGATTAACTCTAATCCCATTGTGGCACACAGCCTCAACTGCTGCGACAACTTCAAGTTAACTCTAACTTGAATAATCTAGGCACCTAATACAATTGCTTCGATGAAAGCTGAAAGGTACAATGTTAAATCACCTACTAAAATTGAACTAGAATAAAAGAAAGACACAATGGAATTCGTTCTTCTATCTCGTTCAAGTAGCTTCAGGAGTGCACACTAAAATCTCACATAAATTGCTTGCAAAATTGCCTTGCTCTTTTGCTCTCAATTTAGTTTAACTTCTGTGTTTGTGCAATGCCTATAAAAGAGAAAAATCACTGTCATTTAATGGGTTAGTAATTAGAGTTTGATTGGGACTCAATTGCTGATCTTCCATCGAAGTTGAGTCCTTGAATATCACAAACTCCAATACTATCTTTTATCCGGATTGTGTTCTCTTCACATAAGGAGAATCTCTCCCCTTATCCAATATGAAACCTTTTCGATCAGATCAGGAAATATTGCTGCTTAATCAATGGGACTTATGTCCTTCACGTGCATCTCACATGTGTAGGTTGATCACGAATGTGCTTCACATGATGGACCTGGTCCATGACTGAGTTCATTTGTCATTCTTCAAGATATCACTTGTTCTTGGGCCAACAAATTCCCCCTTTTTGATGATGACAAACTCTGTGCTTTTTACTGATCAAAAGACATGTAAGAACTCAGCTTAACCGTTAACACTAGACTTAGAAAATTTACTTATCATCAAGGACCAGGTTAATTAGGTTATAAATATCACTTATTTCATAATAATGTGTAAAGCACAATATCTTCCCCCTTTTGGAATCATCGAAAAGTTACATACACAATGTGAATCCTAGATTTTTATAATTACTCATGGCCATTGGGGCAACTGCAAGTGCAATTATGTAATCAACAAACATATTTAAACTATTCCAGGTTAGAATAATCATTGAACAAGAGAAAAACAACAGTTGTCATGGATAATGATATGTTGCCATTAACAATCCACAAAAAGAAAGAAAAATAATCAAACCATGAGTAAAAAAATAGAAAAATCCCTAATCTGGGTCACTAGGGGTCACTGGAGGTACTGGACAAGTTCAGGAGACAAGTGCTAGGAGTTCTAAGACTTGGAGGAACTGGGGAGCTGAGTTTGGAGAATATTTAGCATATTCTGAAGAATTGGCAAGCTCAGTTCTAAGTCCATCCCTTTCAGTGTCCAATTCAAACAAGAGCCTTGAGCCTAGCCATTTCAACACCCTTAGCTCCACATTCCTGAACCAAAGTTCTAATTTTGCTGTTGATGGGTGTCTTCAGAGATGAACCAGGTTCAACTGGGATGGCATTGACTGGATAGTCACAAGCCAGAAGAGTTTTGATGCTAAAATGTTCCTTGCTTAAGGCAATTTCCTATTTCTTCAAAGGCACATTCAGCCTGTCCAGAACTGTGATCAGTATGAAGCCATATGGAGTTGCATAAGCCTTGGAGCCATTTATGACCCTGTCTAGCAATTTGACAATAAGGGAAAGCCAGTTGATTTGCTTTCCTCTCTCAAGGCACTCCATAAGAACCAGGTCCATATAGTTTGCAGTTTGCCTTCTCTCTTGTTTGTGCAATAGGAACTTGTTCACAAACTCAAACACAACCTTATGTTCTGGCCTCATTTCATTTTTCTGCACAGCCCTGGCTTCATTCATATCCTCTGAGTCACAGAACCTCTTGGTGATTTCAAGGGCAGTAGGGAGGGAGTCCAGGCATGGCCACCTTTGCCTAGTGTAGTCATCAAACCCTTCAGAGGGTATGTCCAGAATTTCTCCCAGTTTCTCAACATCAAACTGTACTAGGACTCCCTTCACCAAGCTACTGACAACCCCATCCTTAACAGTAGCATTAGCCATAAACTTAATTAGCTCATTTCTGGCTAGTCTCCCATCCATCTGAAGGACCATGTCCTTCCAACCTGGACCAGCTAAAGATTCAACCAATCTCATCATCCCTGGTTCCACCAGGTCCTTCAACAATCTACCTTTTAAACTTTTCTTTTGCCAAAATGGCAAACTTGTCATGTTCCTTCTCAGATTCATCATCTTCTTCTTCTTCTCCACTCCACTCTTCATCATCTGAAACTTTTGTTCGTTTAGCTTTCACTGTAGATCTTGTCCTCTTAGCTAGTAAGGGCTCATCAGACATAGGTATAGTAGAAGACTTCTTGGAGGAAGTATTGGGCTCTTTAGGTTTGGGTGTAGGAACCTCCATTGTTGTACCCCTTTCTTGAAGGACCAGTTCCATCTCCTCTTCCTCTATAACTTCAAAGGATTCTGATACCTTTCCATTTCCCTTCTCCAATTTCTTTTTCTTTCTTTCTTCTAAGGCCTTTTATAGATCAGCTTCACTTTGTTTTACCCTACTTCTTATGGCTCTACCCCTAGGCACTGAAGAGGCAGTAGGTGTTGGGGATGAGGCTTTTCTTTTCTTGGATGGCTTGGGAATATTTGGGGCTTTTGATGTGGTAGCTTTGCATTTCTTTGAGTCATAACTTGCTCCAACCTTTATCAGTAGGTCATCCAAGGTTTCCTCAGTAGATGAAACAGGTTCATCTCTTTGTTTGCTTAGATGAACCAACCCCTCAGCTGCTACAACTTCCCCCTGACTTCGTGCAACTCTCTTCTACCTTCTCTTGTGCAACCCCACATATGGCAAGTACATTTACCTTCACATTTCCCCTCTTTTCACCACTTGCACCCTCTCTCTCTTTTCCTTTCTTTTTATCTCCATTCCTACTGGACTCAGCCAATTTAACATCCCTAATGGGTCCTTTACCTTCACTCGCAGATTGAAAGGATTCGAACTCAGAACTGGAGTCAAAATTTTGAGCTAGGCTTTCTTTCACTTGGCTTGTTTTCAACCTTTCATTTAAAACCTTCCTCAGTGCCCCAGATGCTACAGTTTTTCGAGCAAGCATTTCCTGCCTTCGAAACCTAGGTTTTAGAGATACACTAGGTAGAGTAGATGAGGATGAATTTGAGGGAGATTGTGGTGGAGGAGTGCCAGGATGATCTTGTGGGTTAGACATGATTGTTCATTTTGTGAGACAATTTGGGAATTTTGGAGAAGAGGGAAATTAGATTGAAGAAGAATTTTTTACGATTTTAGAATAATGAAGAAAGTTGGAGATGTGGTGTGTATTTAAAGAGAATTAGACATTAATTAAGTAACGGCAGCTTTTTCAAGGGTTAAATATAAGTCTAATCAAACTGAAATTCCAGAATTTTAATGATTACTTGGTTTCCCTAGATATTAGGCAAGTTCTAGATGGACGGAACTAGTTCAATGCTCAAAGGATAGAATTTTCTAGGAATTTGGCAAGTATAGGAATTCTGCTCATGATTGAATTATTAATCTTTTTAATTGTGCAAAGTATAGAAAACATTCCTGAGCTTTCATATGAACTCATACTGATGAACCAATTTCTTCATTTAGAATTCTCTTGAAAATGCCTCAAATGCCATAATAGAGAAAATTTAGTAAGAGATCAGTGAGTCATATAAGAACATATCACAGGAGTATACTAATTAAAGTATGGAGAAGAGTAAGAATTAATCTAGATATTTACACAAGGTTAGAATTTCTAGCCAAAAACAAATTATTTTTTTTAATTTTTTTTCATTGTGCATTCTGAGCTGGACCTATTAGGTGATCTTAATCATCCCTAATTCCAACCTATTCCTCTCAAAGTTTTCTCTACTCAGTGATTTAGTGAAGATGTCAACAATTTGCTTATCAGTAGCACAGAACTCTATAGACATCAATCATTTCTCATAGTTATCTCTTAAGAAGTGGTGCCTAACATCTATGTGCTTGGTCCTCTTATGATGAACAGGGTTCTTTGTCATACTTATAGCACTAGTGTTATCATAGAAAATAGGAATGCAACCAACTTCCATACCAAAATCTACCAGTTGTTGTTTGATTCATAGCGATTGAGCACAACAAGAAGCAGCAGCAACATATTCAGCTTCAGCAATAGACAAGGCCACTGAATTTTTCTTTTTAGTAGCCCATGACACAAGAGATGAACCAAGGAAGTGTGTCATACCTGAGGTGCTCTTCCTATCCACTAGAAAACCTGCATAATCAGCATCCGCATATCCTACTAGATTGAAATATCTACCTTTGGGATACTAAAGACACATATCAGTGGTGCTTTTCAAATATCTTAGTATACTCTTGACAGCAGTCAAGTGAGACTCTTTAGGATTAGCCTAAAAGCGAGCACAAAGCCCTACACTAAAAAAAATGTCAGGTCTACTAGCAATAAGATACAAGAGTGAACAAATCGTACCCCTATACAACTTTTGATCAACTGATGAACCAGGTTCATCAACATCTAATTTAGTGGCAGTTGCTATGGGTGTGTCTATTTCTTTAGATTCTTCTATTTTAAACTTTTTGATTAGCTCATTTGCATACTTCTACTGATGGATCATGGTTTCATTTGGACTTTGTTTGATCTGTAAGCTTAAGAAGAAGTTAAGCTCACCCATCATGCTCATTTCACACTCACTCCCCATTAGTTTTGCAAAGTCCTTACTTAGCTTATCAGTGGTGGCCCTAAAGATTATGTCATCAACATATATTTGTACTACAAGGAGATCCTTACCTTTTTTCCTTAAGAATAAGGTACTGTGAATTTTACCTCTTTTGTAGCCATGTTCAGGCAGGAAATTGGACAGTCGTTCATACCATGCTCTTGGGGCTTGCTTGAGTCCATAGAGAGCCTTGTCTAGCTTGTACACATGCTCAGGACATTCCTTGCTCTCAAACCCTGGAGGTTGTTTCACAAACACTTCTTCTTATAAGTAGCCATTCAGGAAGGCACTTTTGACATCCATCTGATGAAGAGTGAATTCCATGTGTGCTGCAAAGGCTATGAGGAGTCTTATTGCCTCTAGTCTTGCAACAAGAGCAAAAGTCTCATCATAATCCATGCCTTCCTCTTAGTTGTAACTTTGGACCACCAATCTTGCCTTGTTTCTTGTAATAGTTCCATCTTCATCAAGTTTGTCTCTAAAAACCCATTTTGTACCAATAACTGATCTATCCTTGGGTCTTGGAACTAGATGCCAAACTTGACTTCTCTCAAACTGATTGAGTTCATCTTGCATTGCATTGACCCAATCTGCATCCTCCAAAGCCGCAACAACATTTTTAGGTTCAATAAGAGATAAAAAGGCATCAAAAGCACACATATTCTTTAGTTTTGATCTAGTTTTGACTCCAAATGTTGGATCACTGATAATGTTCTCAATAGGATGAGAACTTCGATACTTGTAAGGTTTCACAACCAACTAGTTCCTACTAGATGCTTATCCCATGTTCTGTTGCTGAGGAACAGGGTCATGAACAAGTTCTTTTAGGGGATTTATTTCAATTCCTCTTTGATAAGTTCCCCCTGTCAGGTTGCCCTGGATGGAAGAACTTGTTCCATCACATGTTCCTTCTTTTGGTGCCACTTGGATTTTTGCTGAGGCTTCAGTCAAATCCTTTACCAATCCAATGGCTTCATCTTCATGTTCCTATCTCTCAAAAAGAATGTCAGTTTCATCAAATACTACATATATACTTTCTTCTACACACAAAGTTCTTTTATTGAACACTTTATATGTTTTGCTATGTGAAGAATATCCCAAGAATACTCCTTTATCACTTCTGGGATCAAACTTACCTAGGGAGTCTTTTCCATTATTGTGCACAAAGCACTTACATCCAAATGTCCTAAGATGAGATATATTTTGTTTTCTCCCTTTAAGTAACTCATTGGGAGTCTTCTCTATAAGAGGTCTAGTCATGCATCTATTGATAATGTAACATGCAGTGTTTAGAGCCTCTGTCCAGAAGATATGGGGCAGCTTACAAGAAAGAAGCACAGTCCTAGCCATGTCTTCAAGAGTCCTATTCTTTCTTTCAACTACTCAATTTTTTTTAGGAGTCCTAGGGGCAGAGAAATTATGATCTATTCCATTTTCATCACAGAATTCAGCAAACTTAGCATTTTCAAATTCAGTTCCATGATCAGACTTAATGGATGCAAGTTGATTTCCTAATTGTTTCTGAGTTTTTCTAACAATGGCAGTAAACGTGTCAAATGCTTCATCTTTAGATGTTAGAAATAGAACCCAGGTAAATCTAGAATAATCATAAACAAGTACCATTACATATTCTTTCCACCTCTGCTCATGGTTCTCATTGGACCACAGAGATACATATGGACCAGTTCCAACGACTTGGTTTTGCTTACCATTTTCTTGCTTTTGAAGGATGATCTTACCTGTTTCCCCCTTGCACAGGCCTCACAAACTTTGTCTTCCTTGAACTTGATGTTAGGTAACCATATCACCAAGTCCTTAGAGACTATAATTTGTTTAGCTGATTCAGACTGGCATGACCAAGTCTTTTGTGCCACAAGAGGGGATCGTTATCCAGCACACTTAGGTAGGTTAGTTCATTTTCGGAGAGATTAGACAAATCTACAATGTAAATATTGTTAACTCTTTTTCCCTGTAAAACAATCCTGTCAGCGGTAAGGTTAATCATAAAGCATTTAGTAGAGGTGAATGCTACAAGGATACCTTTATCACACAGTTGTGACACACTGATCAAGCTATATTTCAAGCCATCTATCAAGTAGATATTCTCAATGGAATGAGAGTCTGTCTTACCCACCTTTCCAACCCCAATAATCTCACCTTTTTTCCCATTTCCAAAGGAGACATTACCTCCTTTTAATTCCTCAAGTGAAAAGAATTGGTTCTTGCTCCCAGTCATATGCTTTGAGCAGCCACTATTCATGTACCATATTTGGCTACTTCCCTTCACTTGGACCTGCAAAAAGAAATCAGGGGTTAGTCTTAGGAACCCAAACTAGTTTGGGTCCCTTTCTATAGGCAAAGGGATAAATCATATTCCTTCTAGCCCACCCAGGCATCCTATTTTTTTCTTGAATAAAAGCTTTGTTCTTTTGACTGGCCTTTTCTTTTTGCATTACATTCATTTTTGTAATGGCCAGTCTTGCCACAGTGTGTGTAGATTTTGTTCTTAGGAAGAGTGAGGTAATTGCTTTTAGGATCCCACTTAGGTGCTTGAGTCCCATAACCAAGTCCTTTTTTGTTGCTACTGTGATGTTCTTATAGCCAGGAGAGTTCATCAGAAGTCTTGTTCCATTTGCAAGTTCTGTCTAGTTCATGTTTTACCTTCCCTAGATCTTCTTTTAATACTCTTATCTGCTCATCATTCCTGTACAGTTCATCCTTCATTTTTCCTAACTTTTCTTCTAGAGTGAGATTGATCAGCTTTCTTCTTTCCTGTTCCTAATTTCAATTTTAAGTTCTCAGACCTAAGTTCTAGGACACTAGTGTCAAGTTCAAAAACCCGGTTCTCCAACTCAGCATTTTTACTTTCACTCTCATTAGCCCTAGACTCTAGATTTTTGCACTTGGGTTTTAGGATCACATATTCCCTAGACAGTTCTTCCTTCTCATTATTTGTTATCTCAGACTCATCAATGAAATCTAGCAGTAGCTCAGACAAGCTTTCCTTAGACAAGAATTTAATCTTGTCTTTAAGATGAAGAATACTTACCTCTTGTTCATCATCTGATTCTCCGATGGCTATAAATTCTTGTTCATCTCCAACGTCATCTTCTGAGTCCTCATCTGATGTTTCTCCCCAGGCAGCAACCATAGCCTTTGTTGATCCTTTGTTTTTTTTTTGTTGAACTTGTTCCTTCGTTCATCTCTTTCCTTCTTCCATTCAATTTCCCATTAGGCTTAGTTTTTGATATGGTGATCAGTCTTCCCACACTTGTAACACCCCTTATTGGTTTGTTTCTTAGGAGCCTTTGGTTTATTGAAGTTTGTACCTCTTGAAGAACCCTTTCCTCTCATCAGGTACTTTTTGAAATTTCTTGTGATCATGGCCACTTCATCATCCTCCAGATCTGAACCTTCAGCTATTCTGAGAGCTAGACTTATTTCCTTCTTGGGTGCGTCCATTTTCATGGTTTGCCTTCTCAGTTCACAGGTATTAAGATTTCCAATTAGTTCATCCAGCTTGAGGGTAGCAATATTCTTTGATTCCTGAATAGCAGTGATTTTACTTTCCCAAGAGACTGGAAGAACCCTTGTCAAAATCTTCTCAACTTTGTCTTCTTCAAGAATAATCCTTCCAAGAGACTTAAGTTCATTTGCCAGTATGGTGAACCTTGTATACATCTCTTGTATGGTTTCTCCTTCCTTCATGGTGAAATTCTCATATTGATAATACAGCAGTGTTCCTCTGGACCTCTTTACTTGAGGTGTTCCTTCATGAGCCACTTGCAAAGTGTCCCAGATTTCCTTAGCAGTGGTACAGCTTTGAATTCTATTGTACTCATCTAAACCTAGTCCACATACAAGCCATTTCTTGGCCTTGGCATTCTTCTCCCACTTCTTCAGGTCTTCAGCAGTGCAGTCAGCTCTTGTCTTTGGCACATCAACTCCTTCAGCATTCTTCTTTGTAGTTTCTAAAGGACCATCAGTGACTATGTCCCAGAGTTCATAGTCTTCTCCTATAATGCGATCCCTTATCATGTTCTTCCACCAAGAATAGTACTGACCATTAAAAAGTGGAGGCCTAGCAGTTGATTGCCCTTCCCAATTCGCAGGTGATGCACTCATGTTGATATTTTCCTAAGGTATTAGCCTCTTTAAGGATAACCCGCTCTAATACCAATTGATGTTTTATACGTCAATACCACACAATCGGGGGGGTGATGTGTGTGATACCCAATTTTTTGCTCTAGAAGAACCTACTTCTTCTAGGTGTACTAACTCTACTGTTTGCGGAATAATAAGTACATAAAATAAAAAACACAAAGATTTTTACGTGGAAAACACCTGGCTCAAAAGGTTGAAAAAATACGACCTACTACTTAATAGGATTTTCCCAAACTTTCAATAAAATAACTGAGCCAAAACTGCATTTACAAAACTCTTTGTAAACCTAAGGATTAACTCTAATCCCATTGTGGCACACAGCCTCAACTGCTGCGACAACTTCAAGTTAACTCTAACTTGAATAATCTAGGTACCTAATACAATTGCTTCTATGAAAGCTGAAAGGTACAATGTTAAATCACCTACTACAATTGAACTAGAATAAAAGAAAGACACAATGGAATTGGTTCTTCTATCTCGTTCAAGTAGCTTCAAGAGTGCACACTAAAATCTCACATAAATTGCTTGCACAATTGCCTTGCTCTTTTGCTCTCAATTTAGTTTAACTTCTGTATTTGTGCAATTCTTATAAAAGAGAACAATCATTGTCATTTAATGGGTTAGTAATTAGAGTTTGATTGGGACTCAATTGTTGATCTTCCATCGAAGTTGAGTCCTTGAATATCACAAACTCCAATACTATCTTTTATCCAGATTGTGTTCCCTTCACATAAGTAGACTCTCCCCCCTTATCCAATATGCAACCTTTTCAATCAGATCAGGAAATGTTGCTGCTTAATCAATGGGACTTATCTCTTTCACGTGCATCTCACAGGTGTAGGTTAATCATGACTGTGCTTCATATGATAGAACTGGTCCATGACTGAGTTAATTTGTTATTCTTCAAAACTTCACATGTTCTTGGACCAACACTCGGGGATAGCAATAGAGCCAGCGAGTAGATCTAATTTCCTAGACAAGACAAAAGGGATCAACCAAGTTCTTCATCTAAAATATTGAAACAAGGTAAGTTTGAATTACCATGAGTTTTGGCCTTCCACCTGTATTTAGGGCCAATTCTTTCCACAAACGAGTTTCGGGCATCGTGACGTCCAGATCTTCTAAACTCACTGATCCAAACCTTCAACTACCGGTGGGATCCATCGAGTTGCTAAAAATACGAAGGGTGAAGGATCAATAAGGCTATAGAATAATATTTAATAAAAGGAAATATTAAACAAAGATCTTATATGTGTGGTTCTAAGTGGCTAGAAAGGATGAAGTCATTGCCGAAATGATGTCGTTGGTGGCAACTGCAAAAAATCATTCCATCCACCCATGGTCGTTGTCATCATCCATGCTAGATAACATAGCATGGTGGCCATGTTTGTAGAGGTTTATCATTCCCCGTGGAAGATCTTGGGAGATTAGAGATTCATCATATGAGAAAAGGTCAGCTCTTCTCTAGTCTCCTATCACAAATGCCGAAGGCAAGCAAACGTCCTCCACACAGAAGGATTTACTTGTGCGAAACACACATGGTAGCGGAGGAAAAACTCCGTAATAATGGAATCAAGCCTCCTCTCAAAGAAAACGAACTCAAAGTAAAGGGATACATGTAAATATATGTAAAACCCCCGTTGGTAGGGTCACTCGCTCGGATAGATCAGGAGCAGTAATATTCAAATCATGGCAGCGGAAATCTTTCTTCACAACAGGAATACTGGAAGGCCAGATGGAAGAAGGATACCTACTGACGGTCCATGTATGAGAGTTAGCAGTAGAAAATTTTTCTTCGAAGCCTTTTATGGTAATAAGACTTCTAGGGATGATAGAGCCTACTGTTGCAGGAACAGAGTCCTCGACCTTGTTCTTGTTCTTTGAAGAACAGTTGTGCTTTGAGGAAGAAGAAAAAGAAGGTTTGTTGTTTGAAGAAAGTTAGAGAAAGATGGAAAACAAAGATGCAAGTCAGATAAGGGAAGCTTGGAAAATTATGGAATACAAGGGAGAAGGATGATGCGTATAAGTAAAAAAATTGGCGGCTAAATTCATTACCATGATTACCTCAATAATCGGCAAAAGTTGTGCTGGATCATGGGATGAAGCATACTTGGGGCATTAAATGTTGACAGAAGTGCGACTAATCAACTATCAAAAGCTTTCAGAGGGAATTATAGTAATTCCCGCCAAAAGAGTGTTTCTACCAACTTCCCGGTACAATAAAATTGTGTCATCGAAAAGCAGGGGGACTATCTGTATAGGGTAAAATATGCTATGACATGTGGCCATCCAAAAGAAGGACACGTGGAACCCAAGATAGGGATGGTCGGAGACCGAACACAGCTGTTTCGCTTGTCACCGGAAAGAATAACGTTCATAAAGATGTGATAAATGCTCTGCGCTCGGTAGCATTTAATAAAGGATATTTCATGATATTAAGATCGATGGACCATTACAGGGAATTTGATATTTATATTCACAGTTATATCTTCATTATTGACCCTCATAATTCACATTAAAGAAGGGCACGTTCCTAGGACCTCCTTCCCTAGACATAGCTATAAATGGTGAGCTCAGTTATCATTGTAAAGGATACGAATTTTCTGGCAAACTTACACTACATTCTATACAAAGTTTAATACAATCCTGCTTTCTCGTTTCTTGATTTCTTTATTGTTGTGCCAGGGGACCTTGTTCCCAGAACTACTGCTTATGTCGTTTCGTCTATATTTCAAGGCTAACTATTGCATAATTCTTTGATTTTTTTTTTTATTTCAGGATTAAATTAGCTCAATTGTCTAGATTTCACGTAATAATTTAATTGTACCATTTTACGTGTAAACATAAACATACTTGAAAAATATTAGTGACTTTGATGAGCATAATATAAGTGTTTGTGATCATGGATAGGAGAAAATACCTTTATCTATTTTAATATAAGAAAAACAAACACCAAAAAAGCAGTAAAAGCTTTATTAATTTCATAATAGTTCTATTCAGAACATAAAGATTCATATCCATATAGTTCTATCGAGAACAAGGAGATCTATGTCTTTGATTGAATAAATTCCACTTGCCAATGGCTGTGCCTTGGTAAACCTTTTTGAAGGGAGGTCTCACAGCAGTAAGGTTCCCACCAACAACAAGATGGCACATCTGCCTGAGCACCTTCCAACATAGCCAGAATAACCATAAGCACAAAAATCACCATTACCTTCTTAGAAAAACTCATGCTTCCTTCCATTACTGTGATTGATTATTTAGAACAGAGAGTGGGTATTTATACTTGCATGTATCCATCAAAAAATCTCCATTGATTGTTATATTTCCATTTTTCTAGTTATGTATAGATTTTAAACGATCATATTATAGATATTTATTATTTTTTTGGTAAGTATTTAAAAGGCATCATAGAGATAGAAAATAGAAAGAAATAAAATGTGCTAGCGGATGAATTTATTTTTTTATAGGTTTTGTGCATTGGCTGTGTTGATTTTTTTATATCATCAGCGTTAAATTGATCTACAACCATGGATAACTTTTTACAAAACTAGACTGATATGATAGCCGAATAAATAAAGTGACCACCTATTAATGTGAGTTATATTGCATTGATAGCCAGTGTTACATTTCTTTAGACTCTGTCAGTATAACTTAAACCCTTGGAATATACAAAGGTAAATAGAACCAATTTGACGGCAACAAATTAATAACGATTATCCGGCTGAATAAAATTAGAAGAGTAAAAGAATCTAATATTTCATAAATTTTAGAGTTTTCAAAGAATTAAAATTCCTACTTCCGGATTTTACTTTACAAAAATATTTTCTATAATTTTAATATCCAACTGATCAGCTTGTGCACATCTCGATTAATTCACTAGGTAGCACTGTCCTCCATTAGCATTGGAACAAATAGGCGGGTTGGGTCAATTTTGGGCGAGTCAAGATGGGCTAAGTTCAATAAATGGGCGGGTCAATAACCATCCCAACCTTGGGCGGGTTGGGCGGGTCATTTGGGCTTGGGCCCAATTTTGACAGCCCTAGAACAAACAAATAAAATGATTTTGCTCACCAAAGTTTAAGCTTGACTGTTAAGCCACCCCCTTATGTAAGAAAATAAAAGAATCATGTATTAGCTGCAGGATGTGATTCCAACAGGCATAGTGTATCATATACACAGATAAATAACAAATTTCTCAAGTTAAAACATCAGCTATCAGAATTTTTATCTAGAAAAAGAATCCTTATAACAAGAATCTCCAAACCAGAAAATTAAGAACATTGAGATGGACGTAAGCCTCTCATAGTTGGACTCAGATTATGGCAGAAGCTGGAAACACCCGAAAAACAATGGACGAGAATTTTATATATATATATATATATGGTTGGGCAATATGATAGATCAAGGCAATTCACGTCGTCTGGACAGGAAAAACTCATAATCAGGGTGCCTGTTTACAAGTGTTTCTGTACCACACGTTCTCACAGCTCGTGACATAAGAGATGCAGTCTGCTCTAATGTTTTTAGACGATCTCGTAGAACTGAACAAGGATCTGAATCCAAGGTCACTTCTTTCAGGTGGTCCGCAGAGTGCCTTGGCTGAAACCAGCATTCACCCTAATTTCACCATTCATAAAAAAAGAAAGAAATACAATATCATCGTTGTATATTTCATATCTACATGCGTGAATTGAAGTAAGAGTTAGGTATTATAGTGTCTATACAGATAGTATTAATTGTGACTTAAACGCAATCAAAGGCAAAATGCAAAAGACTTGGCCGCATGCAATGCCGAGTATACTGAGGCTGAGTTAGCTATATAAGTAGTTCATAGTATAAAGTTGCAGTTGCTTGATCTAAGTGAGCAAACATTTAGTTTTCAATTGACTGCATTTAGCAAAATATGCTTCTTTCTTAGAAGAGCTTTAAAGACTTATCGTGCCAGATTTCAGTAAGAAGAATCCCCATAGCTGTGCAAATTGTGCCGGTGCTTTGTTATAAATATATTTCTAATAAGTATCATTCTAAGCATAATGTTTTTATTCGTTATTATGTCAGAAAAGGGATCAATTTTCATTAGCAAACTACTTCAGCATGTTCTGTGAAACTTTGTCGTTAATGTAAAGAAAGCAGTGTAAATGCACATTTAGTACATCGACAATTTTGATTATGTATAGACATAGCCACTATCTGCAGTAACATGTAAAAGACCCATTGACGATCTCAGAATATATATACACACACACACATATATTAATGTTATATAAGAAACTTTGATATCAAACCTGAGCATTGTAGCTCTGGAGGCCTACAACTGGAGAAACTATGCAGGCATCCAAATGACAGGCTTCAAGTGTATGGCCTCTGCCAACATAATGGCCAAGTGAATGATAAGTCAAGAAAGCAGCACGCAAGTTACCGTTTGGTATCTTATAAATGGGGTACCATGCGACAGAAAACCTGAAAATACAAAAGTACCATCAGATCTACATAGAATTTTGCTCTACAACTTAAAGATGATTATCCTTCCACATATTTATTTCCCCCTATTTCCTTTTTCCAAAAAGGACCATAATCGTGCATTGCACTTCACACATTCAAAAACTAAATACAATCATACTAGAAGCCTTTTCAATACTAACCACGAATAAGGGTGCAGGTCAGGTAAGCGAGTGGACTGTAGGACGGATGGATCTCCATAAACTCCAGAACTTGAAGGCAAATTACCAGCAACAAATTCCTGAATCCTAAAATAGACAGTATGAGAAAGTCATGTTAGCAACGAATTGAAGTGCCTGACACAAACAAAATGACTATCGTCCAGATGACGGGTTAATGTTGCATAGTAGGAGGACATGGACTGGGATGATATTTTTCCGAAGTTACCAAGAGTAGTGATAAATTATACTAATTATATAAAACACCATTTATCACTGATTGTAGGAGGACATCTCCTGTAAATATTTTAGCTTTGACCGACTTGTATGAAAATTTTACAGTGAAAATTTGAACATTACTTGTAAAATGATAAGAGACTACATAAGTACCACGTACTTTTCAAATAAAGGTTTACGATTTTGAGGCTGTTCGCGTTCGAAATATTCAAACATAAGCTCCACATTGTCATCAGACAACTTAAATTCAACTGGTGGGCGATGCAAATCTGTATTGCTGCACTCTGGAGATGAACTGGAGTCAGAGACAACATTCCTTTTTTGCAAAGGGCTTGAGTCCTCAACACGAGGTTGAGGTACAAGTACAGAAAATATTGTGCGAAGGTCTACCATAGGTGAACCCTCAGATATTTTATTTATCCCAGAGTCCACCATATCTATCGACCCCGGAGTTCCATTATCTTTACAGCTTGCATGAATCTTATGGCACTTGAAGAGCTGAACGGCTGACAAAAGTGGAACAAAATATGCACTGAACTTAAGACGATCAATCCCACATTGTCTACAACTTCTATGATCCTCCGCTTTTACTTCTAAACCATAGCTCCCAAGTTTCTCGTACCACTGCCACAAGTTCCCCAAAGAGACATTCGGTATCTCGTGCCTGCATAGAGGTGCACCTTGACCACGGACACAAGCCTGACAAGTCCGGATATGTGGACATACAACCGGAGAGGCAAAATAAATAAGTTTCTCAAACTCAGCAACGGGATAGCCCTTACCCAACTCAATGGCTTCAGACGCTAGTTGTGCCCTATGGGCCTCAGTCACTGCCCAACAAATGCTTTTGAAATCATTTTGAGGACTAGAAAATATACGGGCTTTATCTCCAGGAATCAACAACTTTGAAGAAACAGCATTCTTGTAGTGCTCCTCTGTAGTAGTACACGTGTTACAATTTCTCAACTTCTTAAACTGAGTAACATCTGGTAAAACTTTTATATTTTCTAAACTTTGACTTGCATTTATTACCACGTTCAGAGAAGACGAACTAGGAGGTTGACATTTAGAAGCTAGTTGCTCTGCTGGGATGTGGAAGTTCGCTGATCTACATAACAAGTTCAAACCATCCTCCGCCATTTTATTATCTACACTGGAAACAGAAATTGGGACTGGGACATCTCCCCTTGCCTCCATGTTACAGGAACAAGGATTTGAATATGGTTGGGAAGAAACATATTGAACATTCTTTTTCTGATATCTAATCTTAAGATTACTAGTCTCACTACGAGAATCTGCGGCACTTCCCAAGCTTTTTGCCCCAGCTATTCGGCCAGCTGCACCATTTGACTGCATGGCACAATTCAAACAAGCTCCATTGACAGGAGATCCTTTCCCATTCTTACTTCCGTGATCCTGTAGGGAACCTGGACTCTTATTTCTACTCAGGTCCGTCAGAAATTTGATTTTTTCCTGATCTGTAAATGCTGATTTCGATGATAAAATAACATTAACAAAAATAGGAAGCTTTGTTTTCAAGGTATCATCATTTAACCCATCATGAACCTGCGAGAAGTCTGAGTTTTTCAAGTCACAGTTGCTTACATTAGCGTCTTTTTTCTGAATTCTTTGCCATATTTGCTGATAGTTTTCCTTCCCAGAGTGACTATTCAGGGTTCCAGCACTGTTAACTGCATAGACATTTGAATTATTTGGCACTTTCCCGAAGGACTTATCACTCTTCTGTGGCATGTGTATGTTACTACGACAGTTTTTCCTCTCAGCCCGGCTGCACAATTCACTAACAGTGTTTGAGATTTCTCCAGTAGAAGAAATGTATCTTCTGGCTATTGGAAAGAATGTTAGTAGAACATGAGATATCGAGCGGTCGTTTATCATGAAGTAAATAACATATTAGAAGAACATTATTTCTTTCAAGTCCAAGCTAGTCAAAGTGGTTGTCTCGCTCAATTGCAACTCTTGATCAGTGAATTGTAATTAAAGTTGAGAGCTCCATTAGGCAATAAAATAATAAAGTGAAGCTTCCAAGAGAAGTTTCAGATAGAGAGAAAAACATGTCTAACGAGAAACCACCAACAAAGATTTATTCCACCGATGATTGTGATCTCTCAGATCAATTTTAGGAGAAACAAGGATCAACTAAAATTAAAGTGATACAGAACAGGAAAACTGGACGAATTTTATGATTTCATAGATTACTTAATTCTGAAACTAAACAATGAGATAGATGCTCAATATCATGGTATCAGAGCTTAAGCTATTGCATTATCTTTGTAAGCAATTACCACAAAAGTATTAATAGCTCAATAACAATAAGTCATGCCAGCAAGAGCTGGAGACAGAATTATTGGAAACTTGAATTGTATATTGGAGACAATTCAATCATTGAACAATAATTAAAGAAAATAAATTGGAGGATAGACTTTACAAGCGAATTTCCGACTTAACTTTCAGGATAATGAATGAAAAATCAATTGAAAAAGAGAAGAACCCAATGAGCACTTTGTATACGTGTAAAAACTGGGGCTGACACATATCCCGATTTCTCGGTGGGTCAAACGAAGAAAGGACGTGACTTCATGGGATCGGAATGGAAGCTGGGAACTTCTCGTACTAAGCCCCGAAGGGAGTGCTCGCCACCGGGCCTGATAAGACAACACTTCCCCGAATCCGAAACGAGCTCCGAGACCTCGGAAAGCATGGAAACGGTTGCACGCGACTAACAAAGGGGCGTGATATCCGCACCCCACCGGTTATCAAGGCGCAGATCTCGCCTGACGTCGGCAGCGGATCAGTAATTGACGATAAAGGAGGATTTTTACCTTTTTTTTAGAATTGTACTAGGATGTAACTCTCCTATATAAAGGGGAAGTTTTTTCTTTAATAAGACATGGTAACACGCATATCATTTCTCTGCTTCCTAGCTATTGAAAGGTTCTTATTTTAATTATTGTTCTTCATATATATATTTGGCTTCGAATTAAGGTCCAGTCGAGGACAAAACTATTGTTCAGCTTAAATCTGAGTCCGGCCTTAACGTCACAACTGGTTTGATTATTCATTTAATCTTTAACTCGTTTATCTAACATTCTTCATTATTTATGTTGAATCTATCCACATATCCTTAAAACCGCGTATAAATTCAATTGTTATCTGTTTTAAGGGTTAACACACTTCCTTACTAAAGGGGGTTAAAACAGAACACCAACAAACATATGCATAACATTCAAGTCAGCCTTAATCACTGCCTTTGGATAATTACAATTAAACCATCACATTCAGTAAACAAAAACAACCAAAAAAGGGAAAGGTAAAAAAAAAACACTGCAAATGTAAGTAGCTTTAATCCGCCAACCACACAGTGGCGGATGTAGCCTTAGTGCTACCCAGTATTTTCGACACGGAACATAGTTATACATGCCAAAAGCGACAAAATTTCAAAAAAATTTAAAAAGTATAATGAGTTCAGTGCAAAGAATTTTAAAGTTAAAATCCTGAATCTTACCACAAACATTATAACCCATAATGAACTATAAATTCTACTACTATTTATAAGCCCATAACCAAAATTACATAAAAAGAGCAATAATTTAACTTGAGGAGCTGACTTGGTGTGATTTTGTAAGTCAAGGAACAATCCTTTCAATTTTTGTAACCTCTCATGATTAAGGGAAACAAACGTTAGAATAATCAAGCACATAGAGAAAAAAGCAACGAACTAGTCCACTTCTTCTTAATTAATTAACTTCTTGCTTTTCTGTTTTTGGGTCTTTATATAATTTTTGTTCAATAAACGACACAAACGCACGTACATACTAAGATTTGAGTACGAATATTTAGAAGTTACAAAATCAAACCAGCATAAATTAAAGAATTATGCATGCAAAAACACGTTTAATTAACAAAGTAGTACCTGTCTCTGTTTCGTTTTACTTTTTTTCTGGGTATTTTTGTTGCCCACTGGGTCGGCGGGGGAAGGGAGGAGGAGACAGACGACAGGACTGAAACTTTGGTCTGTGTGTGTCAAACGTTTGTTCGTAATGTACGATGACGGACTAGAGGAATATGGAGTTTGTATTTATACTTTGCCAGTGTCCTAAAGAAGTAGCGAATGCTTCTTCAATGTAATTACATTAACGTCCTCTCTACTTTGTCTTTATCGCAAGGACTTTCTTTATTTGGTATTTGTTTAAAAAAAAATTGAATATTAGTTGCAAAATTTTTTTCAAATTTTGACAAAATTATTCTCAACCAAACGCCAAAGTAAAAAATTAAGAAAAATTGAAAACCTTTTCTTTCTTGGAGTTTGGCTGAATAACAGGTTTTCTTTGCCAAAAAATAATAATTAAATTTAATTCTTTTTTTTTTTTGGGCAAGAACTCTCCAACTTTTTGAAATAGACGCCATTGAAAGTGTATCCGGTTTGATCAAGACAAGGGAGTTGTCGGGGTAGCCTCATAATGAATCAGACCCAAGCTCGAAGATAAGGCATCGAATTTAAAGATGTCCGTTGAGACCGAGGCCGGCATCAATCGAGATTAAGTATAACTAACTTCGAGTGAAATGCAACAACAGAAAGACGAGATATCCGTAACCGATCGAAGATCACGGCGGAAATCTCGGAACAGATCAAATCAAGGACGGTTATTTGTACCAATCATGAGATTTACTTCCGTAATTAGAATTGTAATATAATTAGGATTCCTCTAGTATATAAAAGGGGGTCCCATCATCTGTGAACACCTTACATTCACGAATATCAAGGCAATATAATATTTCTTTATTCTGCTCATCAACTTACTGCTCTTTAACTGTTCCTACTTCACTATTCTCGAGGGTTCATCAGCTCGAGGGCATTGTCCAAGCATTGGTTTATTTTACATTCTTGTCAAAACATCATTTATCTCTAAGTTAATTAATTGGTATTAAGTGAAATCATGTATCCTTAAAACCATATTACAAGTTTAATTGTTACTCGTTTTTTAGGGTAAACAGAAAGTAAGTAATGAAAAAGTCAAATCTATAATAGATGGAAAATGAAAAAGCAAGTTAGTTTCATATATACACAGTACACGCTATCTTCTCCATATCCCACTTACGAAATTCTACTAGGCCTGCTGTTGTTGTTATTTGATTAAGGAGAACTTATAACGTAATCCTTTTTAGCATCAATAGTAGTTGTAATAAGGAATTTAATTAGTTTAAATAGTAAATAAAAGAAATCTATTAATAAATACCTTATGTAAACTAAAATGACTAATGGGAGTGAACAAAACATATACAGTTATAATGTTTGTGCCAAGACAATAAAGTATCTACAATTACAATCTCATGATGAATTTGAACCTAGTTGTACAAAGGAGGTAAAATGTAGGCTTATCAACCTAAAATGTATACTTATTATTTATCGTAAAATTTATATTTTGCGTTGAATTTGCCCTTTGAACGTCACAAAACTAAGTACAGATTTAATATAAATGCATCACACTTCAACATTTGTCCAAACGTGTATTTGTAAGATGAGTATTGTGGTAGAATTGTTAACTTGACATGCATGAGATCAGTATCGATGGGTTTTACTACATAGTACTCAGTAGTGGTACATACTAGTGAATTTCAAAATATGTATAAAATGAAGAAACGAAAAGGTAGATTTTATCAACCTAGAATGTACCAGTCGTAATGTTTGCATTCTTTTTCCTTCTTGAATATCGCTAATATAATCAAAACTCAACCCAAGTGCATGACTGTTTTTGTCACTCTTGACATACAGATGAATAGAATCAACGAAGCAGGCAACAAGAAAAGGAAAAATTCTAGATTAACCAGCCTGAGGACAAAGGCAACAATAGAAGTTGTTTCATTTTAACTGCCAAAAAGACTACAAAAGACTGAAGTTTATCTCTTTAAAGTGAATTCAACAATTCTTCCTCGGCCCACTCTTAACTATTAACTTGGGATTTCACCCTAGATGGTTAAATAAGGGATAACTGCCAATGAATCCCGCGCAATATGAAAGATAAATAAACACAGTTTCTACTGCTCAAGGAAAAAAGTAACTCCAGGATCGGGTAGATACACACTACATGATCAAATTAGGCTTCAAATCTCTGGAAAAGCAACCTCCAACTGGGAAAAAAAAGGGGGGGGGGGGGGGGGGGGTTAAAGAATACCAAGAAAACCTCAACACTATAGACTATCTTGTTTACGCTTGAACTCGGCTGAAAAATAATATTTAGGTCTCACAAGACTATCCCAGAATCTTTACATAATACTCGCAAAAAAATAACTGAAGTTGTGTTCAAAACAAATAAATCAATCTGGATATATCTTCCTAATGGATCAAAACCGATCTTTTCTTTTACGTGCTGTGTATTTGCTATCTGGAGGAACTGCGTTCCCCTTTTTCCTCATCTGTTCTTTCTTCTTCAGAACCCAATCCCTCCCTTTGCCTTTCTTGTTCAATTTTTGCTTTTTTCTAGGTCTACGCCGGTCAGATATGCAAACCTGCAGGGCAGGGTGAAATGAAAGAAACGGGATGATCAAAGACGGTAACAGAAGATAGAGAAGAAAAGATAGTAACAGGAGAAAATAAAAATAACAGATGGTAGGGAGGGGAAGAGCCATTGGTTAGCTTCAGCACGGTTAGTCAGTTGCCCTTGAATTACTTACTGTCTGGTTTTCTTCATCCTCGCTGCTGTCTTCATCAGAGCAACTCTCTCCATCTTCGCCCTTTCCATCTGGAGTAGTGGTGCTGAGAGACGGCGGACCACAAGTCAGAACTAAGTACTCTTTCCTCCTTTTAGAACTGTGACAAAGAAAGAATATCTAACCTTGTGTCAGGACTACAACCAAATAAAAAAGAATTGAACTTTCACTTGAAAATGCATGGTAGTCATGTCCTGGGGTATAGCTAGCATACATCTCAATCACCAACAAAATTCATGTTCGGTTCTACTTTGAGGTTGGGGAGTGAGGTAGCACGTACAACTTCTTAGGGCATCGAAAGGATAAAAAGCTTCGGTGAAAACTTGGAAGGTTACATTTTGTGGGGAAAAAATTCATCATTTTGTGGAAAGTCATTCAATTATTCTATGTAACATTTCTATGGTTCCATATAGTCCTTGAGAGAATGTAAGAAAACACATGGAAAATCTGGATCAAGTGAAGAAAACTTGCACTTAGTCTAAGATTCGACAGAAAATTTAAAGATATGCAACATTTCAGAAGTAGTTACAAAGGAAGTAGAGAACATACTCAGATTTAGAAACTGCCAAATGAAATGTAGATACAATCTGGTAAAAATCAAATCCTATTTTGCAGAAAAGGAATGACTTTTTTTTATAAATAAAGAAAAAACCAACTACTTTTCTTCTGAGGAACACAAAGCCTATCCACCTAAGCTAGAACTAATGGCCAGATCAGTGAACAAAACAATCCTGCGTAGAAAAGAAGAGATGCTTAACACCTCAACACCCCCACCCCAAAAACCAAAGGAAAAGAGTCAGAACAGAGGAAATGCTCGTACAATATTCAAGTGAAACTGGAGAGTAAAGGCAGAAAGGACCCATCCTGAGTTGGAGAGGATGATACTTGCCTTCAGAGTCAAAATATTTAACTTCTGGGTGGGAAGAAAAACCAATTATAAATAACTTCTTCAATGAACTGAAACTGTGTGCTTTCTCCAAGATTCACCATCCGTCTGATATCGGACATCTATATTGCTTTTCTGACTGTAAAGCTTAACCTTATTGATACAGGGGAATTCATTTCTAAGGCAATATCTTTTCTAAGTGCCAAAGCAAAACCTGTAGAGTCATATAATGATAAAAGGCAGAAGAAATAACTTTATCTGAAGAAAGGGTAGAAGAAAAAACCAGTCTCGTGTATCTTTTTGCAGCTATACAAGAAAGGGATAAATCTTTTTTGCTCTTTTTGCCACCTTTTTTCAAGCTACTTTTGCTTCATTCGTATCATTTCGTGTTCAACATGTTAAACTTTCATTTTACCAACCACATCCTAGTTTCATCATATTAATGGCGTCGATCAAATAAAAAGGAACTTTACAATATCCTGGTTGGTCCCTACACTCATCTTAGGCACCTTAAACTGTTACTTAATCCTTACACATTCAACCCATCCCTTGCAAATTGTTAGGAGGGAGATTAGTAAGATTTAACTGGTATGGATGCTGAGCATGAGAGATGTATAGGGAAGTTCAGAGGAGGAAAACCTGATGGTCACAAGAGCCAGCCTGTGGTTAATAAGTGTTCAACTGCTTTGATTGTTGCTGCTTCTAAACTATCTCGTTTCAGATATATTGAAAGGTTGACTGAGAAAGGAATACTAAAAAATAAAGCTATAACTAGAAGGAAAAAAGTGCAACTTAGACGTATAAAACTGCCCTTTAGACATGCCAGGTCAACCATTGAGGAATGAGCTGGCACTCAGGTCAACCAATGCTAATTTCAAAACTATTACACAATGAAATTAGAAAAACGAAAATGACAGCAAAACAAGTTTATAAGCATCTTCCTAACCTGTGTGGGTAGTCAACCACTATTCCTCCAGAAAATCCAGCTCGCATGGCAAAACCCAGAATCAGCTCCCGCTGAGCAAGATTTTCAGGATAGATCTGGAGTACTGCTCTTGCTCCCCTTCCCAAACTTCTATACAAGGAACCAAAAAATGCCCTGCGGAGTTATGAGCAAAATTCATACTTAGATAGCTAGAAGGAGAATGATTTAT
This sequence comes from Nicotiana glauca, assembly GCA_026770625.1. Taxonomy (NCBI): domain Eukaryota; kingdom Viridiplantae; phylum Streptophyta; class Magnoliopsida; order Solanales; family Solanaceae; genus Nicotiana; species Nicotiana glauca. The sequence continues at coordinate 45,542 of MU721524.1, read as the reverse complement.
TCTACTATAATGACATCACTTACTTCAATCTTAATCGAGGTTCATGAGAAGATTTGTCAGCGTTGCACAACCACTGCTTGGGAAAATTATGTACATCAAAACTGATAAGCACTAATGTGTTAAGAGGCTATATAAATTGCTACATACTGATTTTTTATGAGGAAAAAATCATTAAATACTAATAATTCACCAAAAACATCTAAAGGTGATTCATACAGGAACCGAATGAAGTCATAACCAAAAAACATATGCAAAGGAGATGATGAAAACGAAGTTAAAAGCAAGCCGTGACTCTTGGAAGTGATGCACAGGCTAAATATTTTTATATCAAATGCACAAAATTGATTATGAAGAATCAAACAATAACATTCCATACATGATTCTAAATTGTCAAGTTCCGCCTGATAACTATCACCATTATTAACTCGGTAAACCGTAAAACTGAAGATCTCAACAAAGAAGAGAAAAAGATACCTGCACAGCTGAGATACTGATTGCACCATCCAGAACACCAGGTCGAAGCCCTAAGCCCTACGATAGATGCAACCAATCATTTGTGGCATTCCATATAAGAAGAGGTTGCAAGAAAAATAGCAGGTACAAATTTGATTTATCCATTCTTTGACAACTTGTAACATCTTTATCAGCACAAAAGTTTTATCAAGAGCAATGAGAAAAATAATTATTTTACAAGAAGGTACTAAATTTCAAAGAACAAAGATTAGTACAACTCAGTTGATAAGTAATCTCAATTGACCAAGATAGGCAGCCACATTTCACTATATTTCATCTTATCAAGTCTTTTAGCAACAAAAAAAAGGACCTTTGCAAACAAATCATGCAAATGACTAAGAATATGGCTACAATGCCTTGGCCTTGAAAATCCCAATTTACACCATAGTTATAGGCAGATTATTGTTTCACATTGTATAAGAGGGAAGAAATGTACACGGGCTGATCAGTGTCATAAATAGCGCTCGCCTCAGCGCTAATAGCGTGAGGCGAGGCGATGTGAGACTATGTTGCTTCTTTCATCTGTTGCATTGCGATTTGCATAAAGCGCTCGCCTCTGCTTGTGTAGCGAGAGGCGACAGTGTAGCATGAGGCGACTGTAACATCGAGTTTTATAAATAAAAAAAAAGGAAAAGGGCAAAGACTTAGCTAGCGTTTGGCTATAGATCCCAAATTTATTTTGAAAAATCTGATTTGGGTGAAGTTTGGTTTGAAGATGAAAATGTTTTTGGACATACGTTTTCAAAACATATTTTCCAACTTTATTTTGAAAAAATATGTATATAATTCCCAAATTTTGGGATTTTGGCCCAAATTCAGCTCAATAGCTGATTTTGGAATTTGAAATTTTTGATTTGGGATTTGGCCAAAATATGAGCAAAATTTATGGCCAAACATGAGTTTTGAAAATAAATCTCAAATTTATTTTGGCAAAACTTATGGCCAAATGGGGCCTTAAGAAAAAGGGTCTCGATTAGGGCGATTAGGGCTTGACTCTCAGAAGTTTCTTTCTTCTTCAACTTCGAACAAACAGAGGTCGCGATTAGGGCAAAGTTTCTGAAAAAAGGTTCGTGATTTGGGCTCGCGATTACTGTGCCATCGTCTTCTTCATCTGAAAGCTTCAAGTTTCTGCCAAATGCCATCGTCTTCTTCATCAAGTTTCTGCCATCTGAAACCAGGTATGCTTCTCTGAGTTTCTTTTCTTCCTTCTTCTTTCTTCTTTCTCCTTCTTCTCTTCTTCTTTCTAATTTTTTTGCTCTGCTTTTTTTGAGAACAGAACCAGAAAGTCTATTTATGTGCTCTGTTTTTCGACCAAAATTCCCTTCCTCTTTCTTATTCTCTTAGTTTTATTTTTTGGCTCTGTTTCTTTGGCCAGCAGCAGAGGCAGTAGCTGTTTCTTTTCAGGCTCTGTTTTGAATTGATATATTTATTAATATATTATTGTTATAATATATATATTATATTTTTTTATAAATTGTCGCTTCACATCAAAAAGGTGAGCGCTTCACTGCACGCCTCTCACCTCAGTGAAGCGGGCCCTCCTTGCTATTTGTCACCGCACGCTATCCAAAACACTGGGGCTGATATTGGTGCAAAACACCACCTAATAAATAGGGGACTTCCAAAAAATATATACTCCCTCCGTTCCAGTTTATGTGAACCTATTTCCTTTTTGGTCCGTTCCAGAAAGAATGATCCCTTTCTAAATTTGGAACAATTTAGCTTAAACTTACAATTCTACCGTTAATGAGAAGCTTTCATAACCACATAAATACTTTGGACCCCTTTTTGACTTGTTTAGGACCACAAATTCCAAAAGTCTTCATTTTTTCTCAAACTCCGTACCCAGTCAAACAAGTTCACATAAATTGGAACGGAGGGAGTATGAGATATGAAATTGTGGATATCCGGCTCTCAATTTGAGAGTAGCATTACAAATCGTAAACTTGTAAGCTAAACATAATCACTTGATATCTTCGAAACAGAGAAGAAAGATGCATCACCCAAAATGCACGATAATACTTAGCGACTTATGGGTAGAGCTGAATGTTTGCTTCCATGAATTGGTGAATTGTAGCATTTTTTTATTGGTTCATTAGCATGCTTAATGTTTTCATGAGATTCTACCACAGTATTTTCCTTCTTTTTTTTTGCACTTTGAGATTTCTCAACCAATAAGACATGTACTCTGGGTGGTGGAGCATGTACCTGTCTTGACAATTTTAAAGGAGTTACAGCCCTGGCAATAGGAATATAGAATAATAACAAGGTGCATACAATCACAATTGAGAGTAGGATGAAGCAATCATTCGGAGGAAACTAAGTGACCTACCTGACCCATGTCCCCCAGAATTAGATCACCCTCAACCTCACGCTCCAATGCAATATCTAGAAAATGATAACCATTATTTAGCAGTCCAATAATGGTTATAGCAAGATCAAAGTTATTTACTCGTATAAAAAGAAATTTACAAACCAAGCATTGATTCTGATATATCCCAACCAAGCCACTGGTGTCCATGCTCAGTGAGTGTCTCCCCACTTAGACCTGATCCGCAGCCTTCAAAAAGCAAGAAAGAACGAAAGATCACACTTTTTTCTCTTTGAGTTTTTCTACAACTGAATAAGGTGGAGCATGAAATCTCAAACTAAACAATTGAAAATGCAAAAAGGAACGTCTTTCTTTTGAAAATAAAGCTGTAGGATCCATGATTACAACAATTCCAGATATTACAACCATTCAAGTGTTGAGGATGATCTAATCTACCTAAATGAACTCAGAAGCACAAAAACCAAACCTGGCTACGATTCTTTACACCAGTAAACATTAAGGCACTTTCTCACTCTACAGTATAAAAGGCCAATCAAGCACTTCGTGTTATTGTGATCGTTCAACAATTTAAAAAGGCTAAAACACTTGTGTTTTTCCGATTTAAATCAAACCTTTAAAACTTTCTCCACATAGGATGAGTGAACACCTTGTAAATTTGTTCCTTTCCTTCTCTTCTTCCCTAATCACTATACCCATAGGCATTGAATAAGTTTTACTATACACGAGAAGGACCAACCATGCTTGGAGAAGCATAGGATATAAGGAGATTTCTCAGCTTGGCTACCTTCTCCTATTTACTACAATATCAATATAAAAAAAGGGACAGCCCGGTGCATAAACCATGCGTTCACCCAAGGTCCGGGGAAGGGCCGCACCTCAAGAGATGTGATGTAGACAACCTAACCTAACGCAAGCATCGGTGCCTGCTTCCGTCGCTCGAACCTGTGACCTATAAGTTCCAAAATACATCCGACTAATAAGAGGAAAGGGACTAGCCACAAACAAGTCCTATCAAACTATCTTTAAGTGCAACATGAAGCTCAGAATGCTCGTTACAAGTATTTCAAGCCTTAGCAATTAATATAAGAAACTCAAATGAATAACCTGTAAAACATGCTTCAATTATTCCTTTACCCTTACTATGCTCATATATCAACTAAAAAAAATTCCATGTCGTTTCTTTTCATTCACAAATATCAATGCCAGATCCGGCCCACCGAATTAACCTATATTACATTTACAAAAAATTTCAGCTAAATACTCTTAAAAAATACATACATACCAATATCAAGAAGTAATCTTGGGATGCCATCATCTGGCAAAGCAAGAAGCTCCAATGCTCTCTCCGAAAGTTGTGTCTTTCAGAAAAAACAAACAAACGTCAGAAGCATCCTACGCCATATAACTTTATTAGCAGCAAGTGCGGGCGCATCCATTATGCTTTCTTATATAGTTGAAATATTTTTAAAATATGTACTTTTACAAAATAAGCACCCACTATTGGGAAGTTATACTCCTTATATCTCATTTTATGTGACACAATTTTCTTTTTAGTCTATCCTGAAAAGAATGACACATTCTATATTTAAAAACAATTAACTTAAAATTTCATTTTACACTTAATAAGATAATTTATAATCACACAAATGTCAATGGGTTGTTTTAAACCACAAGTTTCGAAAGCCTATATTTATTTCTTAAACTCAATGACAATCAAACAGCGTCACGTTTTGTGCTATTTCAACACATTGAATTAACATCCTAAATGCGCCTCAGGTTGTAGCACTATGAATATACCATTAAAAAGACAAAATAATAGGCTACATACCTGTATGTCGATAATTCGAGAAGATGAGGTGTACTTGCGAGCTTCATCGTCGTTGTAGAAAATTTCTGGCGGTGCTAGAAGTTCTGGTCTTGACATTTTTGTGAGTTGAGGGAAGCTAATTTGCTTTCCTTTTTTCTGAAGAAGAAAGGCCTAAAATTTCTCTGTTAAACCCTAGTAAAGCCCTGGCGAAATTAAGGGAAAATATCGATTTGTTCCCCGTAGTTCTGAATTATGTCCAATATTTGCCCCTTTCTTTTCATTATGTCCTATTACCCTGTCCATAAATATTTTTTTTATTTATCAAAATAAATAATAAGGCTACGTTGGGTTCCCACCAAAGGTGTCTAACGGACCGGGTCAGCCCGTTTTCGGGGTGCGCCAGATCGGTTAAAATCGGAATCGGCCCGGACCGATAGAAGGGGGCCGGGTGGGGCTGGGTTATAGGGGTAAGGCGGTTTGTAACGTTCACGTTGGAACCACCGGTCAACCGGATCGGTCAAACCCGATCAACAAACAATACTGTTCATTCGATTAACCGGCCCGGCCCGGACTAGCCCAGACCGGTTTAATGGTAACAATTTTTTTTTTAAAGCTTGGGCCTCAGATTCTGACCGTTGGCAACGGTCCATTTCACAATATGGCCATTGCCCAAATGCTGAAATTGACATTTAGCCCAATTTTTGGTTTTTTTTTTTAAAATTAACCCCCTCATATGTTTGGGAACACTTTGAAGTGGTAGAAGAAAATGAAGTAGTTCAGAAAGTAAAGTGCAATAACTGTGGTCTAGTCTTAAATCGTCGTCCAAAGTGTGGCACAGGCAGTTTAAGGAGGCATATAAAGAATTGTCTTGAGCGTCCTCCGAAAATTCGTATTTAAGTTGATTTGAGACAATTTGTGTTATTTTAAAATTATTAGACATATTTATGCTTAATGTTTTAGTTTGTTTGATTAATTTGAAGTTTATTATACAAACTTCAAGTGTTTATGCTTAAAATTACCTTTTTGTTAATTTTTTTATTTTAAAATTATGAGACATATATATGCTTAAAGTTACTGTTTTTTTTGTTAATTTACTTGTTAAATGCAAACTTCAATTTCGTAATTTTGAAATAATTGTAGTACTTGCAGTTTATAAGTGTAATTTTTTCTCAACTTCATTGTATTCTTTATATTTTTGCTTTATATTAATATAACTTACAATAGTTATACAAAAATACAAAATACAAAAAAAAAATAACAATAACCCGGTCTCATGAACCCGTAACCCTTACGGTTTAATTTTTACCCGGATAAACCCGAACTCGTTAAACCTGGTATGCCCCAACCCGTAATCGGCCCGGACCATAACCCGTACGGGTAATAAATTTCCCTACCCAGCCCGGCCCACCCGTTAAACACCCATAATTCTCACTAGATTGAATATGTTTATTGGTTTTTAGAGAAAAAAATTAGCTTGCCTAAAATGCACATTATATTCAGGGAAGCAGTGGGGCGGGGCGGGGTGAGACTTAACGTGCAAAAATTTAAACCTGCTTCGCCCAACTCCGTGTAGCATTTTTCCTACTTTCAATCTGTCACGACCCAAATTAAGATGTCGTGACGTCACTTAGTCTCTAAAACTAAATAAGCCTAACAAATGTGTGGAGTAACTGAAATAACGACTAAGCGTCAACATCAACAGATATATATATATATACTAGATGGTTGGTGTCCGTGCTATGCACGGGCGGATGCCCAACATCGCAATTTATGTTATTTGCAGTACAAAATTACTAAAAGTTAGTTGCAAGATTACTGAAAGGAATTAATACTATAATTCTAATTAAATATTACTATATTACAACTTCATATGATGTACAAGACATAAAATTTGTATTTGCAACTCAGTACAGTCTTCAGTTGCTTCCGTTAAGAATACTCCATTTACATGTTGACAAAATGTGATGCATTCTTCATGATGTGTTTGGTCTTCTTCTTTCCATGAGAAGATTGGTAGCTCAAGAATGATAAAGAAACTATCAAATATCAATAACCATATAGCATAAGGTACCAAATTTATACTACATGCAAATGATGAGAAAAAGGAAAGGAGAAGAAAAAGAAGAATACCAATGCTTCCTATTCTATTAAAGGATAGGTCTGATTCTAGAAATAGTGCCAGTAGAAAAATATTATCATAGGTTAACCACAGAAATTGTATCTCTATGTTCTTCTAATAATGTTTACGGTGGAACCAACCAAAAGGCTTTCCTTGATACGTCCCATTTGACACAGGTAAAGTCCCTCATGGTTGAGAGTGATCTTTTTTCCCCAAAGAACCAAGTCCACTAATGGGTAACGGATAGATATCTTGTTCAGAGAGTTTTCTCTACTACCCAAGAAGGTGCTGATAAATGCATTTTACAAATGGAATAAACAATACCTATCTAAACCTAGACTTAACACCTAATTCTATATACCTACTTCTAAAATAAAGAATTGTAGAAGAAACTCATACACTAACATGTTAAAGAAGCACTGCTCATACCTTCAAGACATACACATTATCTTATGAGCACAATATCATCTGATAGGCACACATGACCAAATATTCCTCTTCTTTATAATGGTATAAAGTATAGAAGTCCAAATATTGATGCAAAAGTATCTCCAATGGTTAGTGGTATGATGAAAAACTATAGATTAAAGATAGTGAATTACTATAGAACTACTCTACACTTGTTGGTGCTTCTCTAGTAGCCTCCTATATATAGGCAACTTTTCATTTTAAACACAAAAGAAACAATCATGAACATCATATAATAGCTACTCATGAATTCACCCAAGTTTACTATATTGAGTACTACTACTTCACCAAATTTCAATACTTGCAACAATTGACAAATTTTGGAAGATTTTTAAGTAGATTCTTCATAACTTGAGCAATTATATCTAAAGAGTAGGCTTAATCATAAACTAAACATAAATCATTTGGGTTCAAGGAGCTAATTGATACAGAGGATGACACTAAGCCTCATCTATCACTCTTTAATTGTAATGTTCTATCTAAATAAAGTTCAAATATGACAGACTTAAATAGAAAGTCTCGGACAACAGAAAGGAGGTTCAACCATGTGCTAAGTTATAAACTGTGCTAGAGTCTAATGGCACAAAAAAATTAAAAAATATATGCTTTTACCTTCAAAATGTGTCTTGTCCTTAGATTTTCAAGAAAAGCTCTATCAACCTGGAAAAAAAACAGGAAGAAGTAACGACCCATATATGACTCAAGACCCTTCGATCCACTACAAAATGACCATAGGTTTTTCTCTATTATTCCTTTATAACACAAGTGAAAGACTAAAATTTTATTCCTTAAAGCAGCAAGCGCAAAGAAGAGAGAGCAGACCTCAAGGAAAAAGAACAAATCTAGAACAATAGCATAATCCCGGCTCCAGAAACAAGTATTCTTAATGTTTTTACATAACTAGATCAGTACCAGAAGCAGCGCTTTTTATGAAAAAACTTGTATGTATCACTCATCATAGATAAAGCTTTAAACTTAAAGCATGAAGAACCCAATGCCTACTGAAATTTAACAATGTCAAAAGTTCTTGTGTATCTAAATCCTAGATATGAAACTGAAACTGACACAACACAAAACTTCAAGAAACAGAATAGATAAATTAATTATATATCACATCTTACTTTGATCAAGCATTCAAATTTAGCAACATTTGACAAAATATTAACTCCAGAATCTAAAATAAAATACCTTTTTCAAAGAATAAAATAATTAAAATAAATTTAGAAACACACATCAGCAAAAATAATATAGCAAATTGAGACTTACTGAATAGCCATAGTTAGTAGTCAAGACACTGAAACTATTGGTGGCCAATTCATCGAGAATGTCAAGCTACAACATATGTAATAAATTACAACATGCATACCCAAGATGGAGCGATAAAATAATGAAATTAAAGAGCTTCTCTAAATCACAACATGCTTGTCTACGATGGAGCGACTAAATAATGATATTAAAGAGTTTCTCGAGAGACACTGTAAACAAGTATGCAAAATAATCCATATCGTAAATGTAAAACAAATAAGAACTAAACAATGAGATATGAATAAAACTTGAGTAGAAGAAAAGTAGATAAGAAAAAAGAATTGGCTAAAAACTACTCAAAAGTTCAAGATATCCAAAACTTTATTGTAAAATAGGAAATAAATACATGCATTGTTGAGAAAACGGAGGAAAACGCAAAGACACCATTACCACACAAAATATAAGCTAGAAGTAATTTGCATTGGACCTAAACATATAACATTACAGATCAAAAGTTGCGAAATTACCTTGTGTAGTTGTATTGTCTTCTCTTTTCCCCTACGAGCAGATTTCACTATCAAGAACCTGTAAGGTCATAATTGCATAACCATTATATTTCGGCTGAATAGAGGAGAGATATGCAGTAATTTGCTGGTAAAAATATTTCTGTAAAGGCAGATATCAAGTACATTTTGATGAAGCACCTAAAACAGGAAATTTATTTTGCAGTGATAACATTTTATTACCTTAAGACCAGTAGTCTCATGAATGTATAATTAATATTTAATAATCCTTAAATCTCTAAATTATTTAGTTAGCGAAATCGGGTGAAGAGTCAATTTGCATCAGTATTTTTAACTAATAGATGTGAAAACTAAATTAGTGGAATAAAATCTGAGGGCAACTCAAGTCACCCAAACACAACAAAAACTAGAATCAATATTCTCCAAAAGAAAATATTAATGTTTGAAGTCTAATGCATCAGAGAAGCATTTTTTTTGCTGAAGATGGGTTTTTGTAAAGAAACATATATCTCCATTCTTAGAATTTGAACCAAGGAGGTAAGATTCTACTTGACTACCTTCGACTCTAGTTGCATGGGTTAATTATATAAAAGATCATCAAACTTATAGTTTAATTGTAGGAAAACTATCAAACTAACTTTTTTTGATATATAATTAATACTCCTATTTACATTAATTATTCGTCTCTGGCAAGATAGTATAATATACCAAAAAAAAAAAATTAGGATGAAGGTAATCTTTCACCAAAATAATATTGTCCAAAAAAGAGAACTACTTAAATGCTAATCCTACTTAATAAGAGATCGCACAAAAAAAAAATGCTCAGATCGATTTTGACCCATATTTTCCTTTGGATCAACCCAAAAAAATTTATCTAAAAAAATAAAAATAGCGACAAATTATTTACTGTAGCAAAAATATCAATCAGAAACAGTAAAGATAATACAATTTTCAGCAAATAAAGAAATCTAGTTGAAGAATAATAAGACGATCTAGGTAAAATTAGTCGATAGTGAGGGAAAAAATCATGGACAAAAAAATTCGATGAAATTATTGACATGCATCTAGATAATCACCAAAAATACCCAAAAATTCAAGATGTCCTAAATTTTGTTCCAAAACAGGAGACAGAAATATAAAATTTACACTATAAATTAACTTTCACTATTCATCTCAAGACATAGGTAACACATGCGATACATATGACAACTCAGTCAAAATCAGAGAAGAACCAAATCCTAAAATTAGACACTGAAAAATAAAATGTAGAAAGTAGAAAGAAATAAAAAAAAAAAGGAATATCAATAGGAAACCAACAAAAATAGAAACAAAGACCTGAAGATTTTTTTTTTAGAGGAATCGACCTATTGTTTCTGAAAAAGCATAAAAGAAAGAAAGAGGAGGAAAAAGAAGAACCCAGCCAAAATTTAAGCAAAGAAACAAAAGTATATAAGAAGACATTAGGAGAAAATTTGAGGGGGGAGCCGTACCTTTTTCAGAGAACAAGACGAAGTCCTTAGAACCTTGGACAATATTAAAAACGGTGTTCATCTTAGAAGACCCAAAAGAAAAAACGATAAAATTAAAGAGAAATCAAGCTACTAAAACAAAAAATTGAGCCAAAAAAAATAAGAAAGAGAAGGAAGAAGAAAAACTCACCAGTAAGAAAGACATTGAGGCAGATGGAAGGAGAGATGGCAGCTGAATATTTTGCTTTCATGGATAGAAAAAAGCAAAAGGGGAAAACCCCTTAGAGGAACTAAAGCACGTGGTGCTTCAAAGGACACCTGGAAGTCTCTTAAGGATGAGAAGTGAATTAGGATATTGTCCCTAAACAAATAAATAATACCGAAAGTAGACCTTCACTTATTATATATATATATATATATATATATATATATATTTGCTCGGCATGTACAAGTAAAATCTACAACTCAGAATATAAACAATTTCCAAAATCCGGTAGTTACAAGTCACAAACTCTAAGGAAGTACATACATCGGCGTCTAAGAGAATAAAGAAAAGACAACATGATAAGGATAGAGAGGGACTCCGAGGTCTGCGGACTCTGACACATATACCTTGAAGTCACCAAGCAACAACACACACTCTTCTAATATCGGGGTTGGTAGGATGTACCTGGGTATGCACAAAACATGTGCAGAAGCTTAGTATGAGTACACCACAACGGTACCTACTAACTGTCAAGCCTAACCTCGGTAGAGTAATGACCAGGTCAAGTCAGGACCCTATTGGGATATAAGAAATAAGGCAGAAGTGAAATGATAGCAACAACGGTGGGTTAATGAAATTATAAAAATGTACGAAAAGGCAACAACTCAGGAAAACAGGAAAACAATTACAACACGTAAGGAAAAGAACATATTACAAGTTAAGGAACAATAACAACAACAAACAACACAACAAAAAGAGGAAATAAAAAAGGACGCTCCCGAGGTACTGCCTCGTAGTCTCAAAAGTAAGTATCTCGCAACAGCACAGTAGAAACCTCGTGCTACAATCTCACTCCGCACGGAAGAAATCTCGTGCCAAATCACACTCCGCATGGAAGAAACCTCATGCCAATAAAACAACGCATGAAAAAAACCTCGTACCAATAAAACTCCGTACGGAAGAAACCTTGTACCAGTAACACTCCGTACGGAAGAAACCTTGTGCCAATAACACACCGCATGGACAAAACCTCGTGCCAATCACACTCCGCATGGAAGAAACCCCGTGCCAATCACACTCCGCATAGGAGAAACCTCGTGCAAATCACACTCCGCATAGAAGAAACCTCTTGCAAATAACACACCACACGGAAGAAACCTCGTACCAATACCAAACAATCATCATAACAAAAATTACGAAAATTAACATGTAATAAATACAACAATGATATTACAAGCAAGAAAAACCTACAATTAAATAACAAATACGGAATTAAGGAATAACAGGTAATTCAACTAAGCATGTTGTATAAATTGCAACTAATAGATGAAAGACGTAGACATGTAAAATTAGGCTAAACATGAATACTACATGTGCTAGAATAACTCATTTAAGGTATAGAAAGGAGATTACTTAGCAAAGATCGGATTTTCAATATTTAGCACGTGTACGCACTCGTCACCTCGCGTATATGGCACTCACATATCACAATTGTTATAACAGTACCAAATCCAAAGAGGATTCCCCCCCCCCCCAAGGTTAGACTATTGTCTTACCTCAAAACCAAGCTCAATAAGTCAATAAGAATGCCTTTCCCTCGGTTTTCCGGCCCCGAACAGCCCAAATCTAGCCAAAAGCAATTATATACTATAAATATTACTATAAGAAACTAATTTAATTAATGAAATCAAGACTTTAATAGGAAATTAAAAAATTACCCCAAAAAGTCGACCCGGGCCCACTCGGTATCGGGTAAAAATCTCAAAATTCAATCACCCGTTCAACCACAAGATCACCCATACTAAAATTACTCAAATCCGATACCAAAATCTCAATTAAAACCTCAAAATTTGGTCCAAGAACTTTCCTCTATTTCCTCCAATTTTCCACCCCAAAACACTAATTTAATGATTAAATTAAAGACATAATCATGAAAATTAACCAAAAATAGGTAAGAATCTCTTACCCAAAACACCCACGTGAAAATCTCTCCAAGAATTGCCTCCCACCGAGCTCCCAAATTAATATTTGTGTTATGAACTCAAATCCTCATTTTTGAACAATTAAATCTGCCTAGGTGTTTCCTTCTTCGAGAACGCGGAAGCTCCCTCGCGTTCGCGAAGCACAAAAATGTTATTGCTCAAAAACTTCTTACGTGAATGCGAGGGCTCACTCGCGAATGCGATGATCACAGACCCTAGGTCTTCGCGAACGTGGAGCCTCGCATACAAATACGTAGGCCAAGCGTGAGGTCCACCCATTTGCCACTCTTCTTCACGAATGTGGGGGTTCATACGCGAATGCGAAGAGCATTCCTCACCTCCCACCCAGAACCCCTTTTCGAATGTGAGACCCCTCTCACGAACGCACTAAAGGAAACCATCATCAGAAGCATTAGTGATTTCAGCAATTTAACAAGTCCCAAAATATTCCGAACATGATCCAAAACACACCCGAGGCCCTTGGGACCTCAACCAAATATACCAACAAGTCCTAACATATTATACAAACTTAGTCAAGCCTTCAATAACATCAAACAATGCTAAAACTACGAATCGCACATCGATTCAAGCCTAATGAACTAAGGAAATTCTAATTTCTACAAACGATACCAAAACCTATCAAATCACGTCCGATTTACCTCAAATTTTTCACACAAGTCACATTTGACATTACGGACCTACTCCAACTTTCGGAATAGTAATCCGACCTCGATATCAAAAGGTCCAATCCCGATCAAATTTCCTAAAAACTTTTCAATTTTCCAACTTTCGCCAATTAACGCTGAAATTACCTACAGACCTCCAAATCAACATCCGAACACATTCCTAAGACCAAAATCACCATACGGAGCTATTGGAACCGATGAAACTCCATTCCAAACTCGTCTTCACACAACTCAAATTACGGTCAACTCTTACAATTCAAACTTCAAACTTAGGGACTATGTGTCGCATACCACTTTGAAGCTCTCCCAAACACGACACCAAGCACCTCGGCTAGTCAAATAACCACAAAATGAAATAGAGGTAGCAATAAATAGGGGATCAGGGCTAATACCTGAAGTGGTGAAAAGATGAGGGTAACCGTTGCGCATATCATGCCGGTCTCCCAAGTCGCCTCCTCGACTTGCTGACCCCTCCATTGAACCTTTACTGAAGCAATGTTTTTTTAACTCAACTTTCGAACCTGCATGTCTAAGATGGCCACCGGGTCCTGAACATAAGACAAATCCTTTTCCAACTGGACAAAGCTGAAATCTAACACATAGAACGGATCGAAGCGGTACTTCTGGAGCATAGAAACATGGAATACTGGATGAACTCCTGATAGACTAGGAAGGCAAGTCAAGCTCATAATCAACCTCCCCAAATTGACGCAACACCTCGAACGGGCCAATAAACCTTGGGCTCATCTTGCCCTTCTTCCTGAATCTCATAACACCTTTCATGGCAAAATCCAGAGCAAGACCCGCTCCCCAAAATGAATTCAACATTGCAAACCTTCCCGCATAACTCTTCTGTATGGATTCGACTGTACAAAGCCGATCCCGAATCAATTTAACCTTCTCAAAAGCATCCTAAACCAAGTCTGTACCCAATAGCCTAGCCTCGCCCGGCTCAAACAAACCCACTGGGGACCAACATCGTCTACCATACAAAGCCTCATACGGGGCCATCTAAATGCCCGACTGATAGTTGTTGTTATAGGCAAACTCCGCAAGTGGTAAGAACTAATCCCAAGAACCCCTAAACTTCATCACACATGCACGGAGCGTATCCTCAAGTATATAAATAGTGCTCTCGGACTGCTCGTCCGTCTGAGGGTGAAATAATGTGCTCAACTCAACCCGAGTACCTAACCTATGTTGTACGACACTCTAGAACCACAATCTAAACTGCATGCCCTGGTTAGAGATGATAGATACTGGCACGTCATGAAACTTGACAATCTCACGGATGTAAACTCAAGTCAGTTGCGTAGTCATCACTCGTAAGAAATGGTCCGACTTGGTCAACCTATCCACAATCACCCAAACTGCATCAAACTTCCTCTAAGTCCATGGAAGCCAAACAACAAAATCCATAGTGATCCGCTCTTATTTCTACTCCGAAATCTCTAGCTTCTAAAGCAGTCCACATGGCTGTTGATGCTCATACTTCACCTGCTGACAGTTTAGGCACCAAGCTACATACTCTACTATGTCCTTATTAATTCTCCTCCACCAATAATATTGCTTCAAGTCCTAATACATCTTCGCGGCACCTGAATGAATGCAGCACCACAAACTGTGAGCCTCCTGGAGAATCAACTCACGCAAACCATCTATATTGGGTACACATAGCCTGCCCTACATCTTCAATGCACCGTCATCTCCAATAGTGACCTCATTGGCATCACTGTGCTAAACCGTGTTCTTAAGGACTAGCAGATAGGGGTCAACAAACTGACACTCCATGATATGATCATAAAGAGAAGACCAAGAACCACACAAGCCAAAGCTGGGTTCAGCTCGAAAACATCCAATATGACAAACTGGTTGGCCAAGGTTTGAAGATCCAAGGCTAAAGGCCTCTTTGCTAACGATAGATATGCTAAGCTACCCAAACTCCCCGCCTTGCGACCCAAGGCATGGGCTACCATATTGGCCTTTTCAGGATGATAGAGAATGGTATGTCATAATCCTTAAGCAACTTCAACCACCTCCACAAGTTAAGATCATTCTGTTTTAACAGATGCTGCAGGCTCCGATGATCGGTGTAGATCTCACAAGGGACACTATACAAATATCCTCCAAATCTTTAAGGCATGAAAAATAGCTACTAATTCAAGGTCAAGCACCGGATAGTTCTTCTCATGCACCTTCAGCTGTCTAGACACATAGAGGAGTTATGCGGACCGGAAGGTTCAAGATGTGGCTTTCATGGTGGGTGAGAAGGTTCTTCTCTGAGTGACACCTATGAAGTGCGTGATGTGATTTAGGAAGAAGGGCAAGTTGATGTCGAGCCCCCTTTTTTCCTCTGCGGAGAAAGTCCAGGTTTCGATGTTAATGGGGGTAATAACTCATTTTCTTTTGGGAATTTGGGTTTTAAAGAGTTGCCACCTAACGGATTATGGTGCGTTAGGGCACCTAGAGCGATTAACTCTTGGATTGGTTTGCATTACTAGATATTTAGGGTTAGGGCTCGAAATAACCTTGAGGGGAAGGTGTTAGGCACCCCTCTTGGTCTACAACGGTGGGTCCCGATCGAGCTTATACTTATGAACTATTCCATTAACAAATAAATAGTTTTAAACACATAATTACAAATAAGAGCAAGTTTCGGACATTGCATGACTCAAATAATGAGACAAAGGAAAGACTTACACAAATTATATACATATGTAAAGTAAAGTTTAAGTGAAGGGAATTTGGGAAGGAGGGGTCCTAGGTTGGTTAGCCTACAGGATCAACCCACACAATGTCCGGCAAACACTCTTCAATGAGGGGCTACACGTGACATTAGCGTGTAGTCATATCCCGTTCTACCCAAGTCCCTCCCCTTAGTCATAGCCTAAAGCGTTCTAGTAACCTTGACAATGTCCTATGCATGCATTACCCATCCCTTCCTTGTGGCCTTGGAGGTATTTTAGGACCTCTAAATCTGGGTAGTTCTAGACAACTCCTAAGGTATTTTAAAAGGAGAAAATTCTAGGCAACAGACAAGAACACATAGGACTTAACAGATGAATGCAAACAGAACCACTTAAGAGGCCCATGTTTACCTCCACAAGTAATGCACATAAGCAGCACGTCTCAAACACAAACAAGATAAGTTTTTATTAGAGAAAAGAGCTAAACAAGATATCTAAGTAGATGTCAATGCATAGAAATATGCAACTTATTTTTTATAAACTTGATAGTAAGGTCTTAATCAGTTTGCCTACTGATTTTAAACGTGTTAAATCTGAACAACTTTAAGTAGCAAAAATACAGTTTCAGAGTTGCAGAATTTAAAATCGCGTTATAGGGTTGTCTAAACGCAGAACAGTGATGTCCTAAGAACATGATAACTACGTTGATATAGTAAAACAGGGAGCAGTTTTCAAAATGGACTCTTGAGTTCCTATAGGCATGCTTTCTAGCAGTAGTGAATGAAGGCAGTGTTTAAAAGATCGATTAAAGAAGCGGACAATTGATTAAGCCAATTTCAAATGAAATAACACGAATTAGACTGACTTGTGTAACTAAATTGATTTTAATTCTATAGGCAGAATTTCTGATTTAATTACCTATAAGCAAGATATCTAGTTGTTAAGAGCTGATGTTAGAAACTTATAGGCATAATTTCTAGTGGAAACAAATGTAAATGCCCGTTGTAAAAGAAATCAAACTTGATCATATTCTAAGGCATGATATCTAATTATAAAGCCATTTAGGTCTTATAGGCATGATTTATATTATTGGAACCATTTAAACCCTATAGGCATGGTTACTAGTATGGTAAAGCAAACATAGCAAGTATATTAACAAGATCCTATAGTGTCATGACCCGGATTTTTTCCACCATCGGGAGTCGTGATGGCGCCTACTAATAGGAGATAGGCAAGCCAATTTATTTAATACTTCTCTTAACAACATCGACAATATAAATGAAAATAAGACAATTAATATAAAAGCGGAAGACTCAACACATAAATAACTGAAACCAAGTGCAGAAGCTCAAATACATCTCTACCAAGATCTGGTGTCACTAACTCACGAACTCCTACAGAATGCTAAATACAAGGTCTGAATAAAAACATAGTACTGTCTGATCCGATACAAAGGAAATCAAACGAAAACAAAGATAAGCGAAACTCCGGGCCATGCGGACGTCAGCGCGGCTACCTCGGAAATCTCTGGACTGAAGTCAGCTCCCAATGCTCCTAGTACTGTCCAAAAGCTCCTGCTCCGGTACTGTGATCTATGCAAAAAGATGCACAGAGTGTAGCATCAGCACAACCGACTCCATGTGCTGGTAAGTGCCTGGCCTAACCCCGGCGAAGTAGTCACGAGGCTAGACAGGACTACCAATCAACCTGTGTAGATATATATACAAGTACTACAAAAATAACAGTGGAAAGTAATAATTAAGTCTGGGAGGGGAGCATGCTTTTGGGGATAACAGATAAAATAGAACGACATGAATAAATAAGGAAAGCTACAACTAATCTCTTCTAACACAGAATACGTGGTCGGCGTGCCACATGATCCTATTTCATGATATATTAGTGGTCGGCACGCCACACGATCCCATTTCATGATATATAAGTGGTCGGCTTGCCACACAATCCCATTTCATGATATATAAGTGGTTGGCGTGCCACACGATCCCATTTCATAATATATAAGTGGTTTTCTGGCAAGGGAACAAGTGTCAATTCATCTATCCCGGTAAGGGAGAATACAAATAGACAGTTAATTCCTGGCAAAGGAGCAACAACAATAATGAACACATCCCGGCAAGGGAATAATTACATCTCTTTCTCTTTCGTTCATATCTTACTTCCTAATCATGTCATAATTCGAGCCAATGCTCCCAGGAGTGTACAAATCATATTTCCTCTTCATACTGCTCATGTTATATAGAAACCATCAATTAAGCAAGGAAGAGTCGCTATAGAATCCCAAATAAGCACAAATAAGGACTCACGGTCATGCTAGATACCGATGTATAGATACTCGTCACCATGCCTATACACCGTACTCAACATTTAGCAATTAGCAAACAATACTCTAATCCTATTCCCTCAAGCAAAAGTTAGATCAAACACTTACCTCGAATGCTCCAAACCCAACTCAAGCTTCTAGTATAGCTTTACCCCTCGAATTCGGCTCCAACTCAGTCAAATCTATGAAATAATGACTTTACAATATTAATAATAGCTAAACAAACTAAACCCAATGCCTAAATATGAATTTCTAAGCTTTCCTCCCAAAATTCCAAAAATTGACCCCGGGCCCGCTTGGTCAAAGCACGAGATTCGAACCAATTTCCATGTTACCCATTCCCCCATGAGCCCGGATATATAATTCATTTTCAAATTCGACCCTAAAACAAGGTCTAAATCAAAGGAAATCGAAAACCCCTAACTCTACCCCTTTCCTCCAATTTCAACCCTAGATTACATGATTTAGGTTTAGAAACTCATTAATTAATGAAGGAAGATGAAGGAAATGAGTGGGAATTTACTTACCCAAGAAGCTTTGGTGAATAAGTGCTCAAAAATTCGCTCAAGAGCCGTGGAGAAGAAGAACTCGTGTGAAATTTGGGAATAATCCCAACACTGGTCTATTTTTGAACTTTAAAAATCACTGGGCAGAAATGCCCTTTGCGTTCGCGGAAAGGGGGCCGCGTTCGCGAAGGGTAAGCTGGGAAAGTCATCACGATCACGTGGAGGCAAACGCGAACGTGTAGAAGGAAAGTGCTGGGGTCCGGAATTTGTTCTATGCGAACGCGATACAGGGTTTGCGAGCGTGATGAAGGGAGGATTAAAACAACGTGAATGTGCGGGACTGAGCTGCGAACACAAAGAAGGGGAAACCCAAAGGTACGCGAACGCGGGATGAAGGCCGTGATTGCGAAGAACAAAAGACCTGTGCAAGAATTGCAGAAAATCTGATCCTTTTTCCCAAGTTCAAAACACCCCGGAACACCTTCGAAACACTCCCGAGCCCTCGGGGCTCCTAACCAAACACACACACTAACTCAACATCATCATACGGACTTAACCATGCGATTAAATTGCCAAAATAACATCATAAACGAGGAATCAAACCTCAAAATCATCACTTTTTCATCAAACTTCATAAACTTTCAAACTTAGAGATTTAGGTCCGAAACACGTCAAATGACGTCCGATTTCAACCAAATTTCACAGAAAGTGCTTAAACCATATATAAGACTTGTACCGGGCGTTGGAACCAAAATACGATCCCGATACCACAGTCTTTTAATCAATTTTTATTTCCAATTTCCTTAATAATTTCAGAAAAACCATTTCACAGAAAAATTTATTTCTCAGGCTCGGGACCTCGAATTTCGATTCCGGGCATACGCCCGAGTCCCATATTTTCCTACGGACCCTCCGGGACCGTCCAATCACGGGTCCGAGTCCGTTTACCCAAAATGTTGACCCAAGTCAATTTTAATCATTTTAAAGTCACATTTTGAAATTTTTCACAGAATTTAACATATAAGCCTTCCGGCTATGCGGCCGGACTGCACATGCAAATCGAGGCAAGTAAAAATGAGATTTTCAAGGCCTCGAAAGCACGGAATGAAAGAGAAAACAGGCGATGACTCTTTGGGTCGTCACATTCTCCACCTCTAAAATAACTGTTCGTCCTCGAACGAACAAAAGAAAGAAGTACCTGAGTCGGGAAATAGATGTGGATAACGGCTTCACATATCAGACTCGGACTCCCAGGTCGATGCCTGAGAAGGCTGACCTCTCTACTGAACACGCACTGAAGGAAAACTCTTCGACCTCAACCGTCGAACCTGCCGGTCTAGAATAGCTACCGGCTCCTCCTCAAAAGACAGATCCTTGTCCAACTGGACAGTGCTGGAATCTAACACGTGGGCTGGATCGCCGTGATACCTCCGAAGCATGGTCACATGAAAAACTGGATGCACGGCTGACAAGCTAGGCGACAAGGCAAGTCTATAAGCCACCTCTCCCACACGATCGAGAATCTCAAATGGACCAATGAACCTAGGGCTAAGCTTGCCCTTTTTCCCAAATCTCATCACGCCCTTCATAGGCGACACTCGGAGCAAGACCCGCTCACCAACCATGAAAGCTACATCCCGAACCTTACGATCTGTATAGCTCTTTTACCGCGACTGAGCCGAACAAAGCATATCCTAAATGATCTTGACCTTATCCAAGGCCTCCTGAACTAAATCTGTACCCAATAACTGAGCCTCTCTCGGCTCAAACCAACCAACTGGAGACCGACATCGCCTACAATACAACACCTCATATGGAGCCATCTGAATGCTGGACTGGTAGCTGTTGTTGTAGGCAAACTCTGCTAAAGGCAAAAACTAGTCCCACGAACCTCCAAAGTCGATAACACAAGCCCGGATCATGTCCTCCAATATCTGAATAGTCCGCTCGGACTTACCATCCGTCTGAGGATAGAACTGTGTGCTCAACTCAACCCGTGTGCCCAACTCTCGCTGAACTGCCCTCCAGAAGCGCGAGGTAAACTGCGTACCCCGATCTGAAATGATAGATGTCGGCACACCATGAAGACGAACAATATCTCGAATATAAATCTCAGCTAATCTCTCGGATGAATAAGAGACTGCCACAGGAATGAAATGCACTGACTTGGTCAGCCTATCAACAATGACCCAAACTGCATCAAACTTCTTCCGAGTCATCGGAAGTCCAGTAACAAAATCCATGGTAATCCTCTCCTATTTCCACTCGGGAAGCTCAATCCTCTGAAACAAACCACCAGGCTTCTGATGCTCATACTTAACCTGCTGACAGTTCAAACATCGAGCCACATATGCAACGATATCTTTCTTTATCCTACGCCACCAATAATGCTGCCGCAAGTCCTGATACATCTTCGCGGCACCCGGGTGAATAGAATACCGAGAACTATAGGCCTCTGCTAAGATCAACTCTCGAATCCCATCGACATTGGAAACACAAACTCGCCCCTGAAATCTCAAAACACTATCATCATCTAAGGTCACCTTCGTGGCACATCCACGCTGAACCGTGTCTCTCAGGACACACAAATAGGGATCATCAAACTGCCGATCACGGATACGCTCCAATAATGAAGAACGAGCGACCATGCAAGCTAACACTCTGCTAGGCTTAGAAATGTCCAACCTCACAAATCGATTGGCCAAGGCCTGAATATCCAAAGCAAGCGGTCTCTGGCTGACCGGAACACAAGCAAGACTACCCATGCTAGCGGACTTCCTACTCAATGCATCGGCAACCACATTGGCTCCCCACAGGTGATAAAAATAGTAACATCATAATCCTTCAATATCTCCAACCACCTCCTCTACCTCAATTTCAACTCCTTCTGCTTGAACAAGTACTGAAGACTCTTGTGATCAATGTACACCTCACACATCACACCATATAGGTAATGCCTCCAAATCTTCAAAGCATGAACAATGGCTGCCAACTCTAGATCATGAACCGGATAATTCTTCTCATGGATCTTCAACTGCCTCGAAGCATAAGCAATGACTCTGTCATCCTGCATCAATACTGCACCAAGCCCAATACGAGAAGCATCACAATAAACTGTATAAGGCCCTGAGCCTGTGGGAAAAACCAATATCGGTGTCGTAGTCAGAGCTGTCTTGAGCTTCTAAAAGCTCGCCTCACATTCCTCTGACCATCTGAACTGGCCACCCTTCTGGGTCAATTGGTCATTGAGGCTGCTATAGATGAAAATCCCTCCACGAACCGATGGTAATAACCTGCTAACCCTAAGAAAATCCGAATCTCGGTAGCTGATGCTGGTCGAGGCCAGTTCTTGACTGCCTCAATCTTCTTCGGGTCCACCTGAATACCCTCTACTGATACGACGTGACCCAGAAATGCAACCGAACTGAACCAGAACTCACACTTCGAGAACTTAACATATAACTGACTATCCTTCAAAGTCTGAAGAACCACTATGAGGTGCTACTCGTGCTCCTCCTGGCTGCGGGAGTACACCAGAATATCATCAATAAAGACTATCACGAACAAGTCCAAATAAGGCCTGAACACTCGGTTCATCAACTCCATAAATGATGCTGGGGCATTGGTCAACCCAAATGACATGACCAAAAACTCATAATGCCCATACCGAGTGCGGAATGCTGTCTTAGGGACATCAGACGCCCTAATCCTCAGCTGGTGGTAGCTGGATCTCAAATCTATCTTTGAAAACACCTTTTCACCCTGAAGCTGGTCGAACAAATTATCAATCCTCGATAGTGGATACTTGTTCTTAATCGTCACTTTGTTCAATTGCCGGTAATCAATGCACATCCTCATCGAACCATCCTTTTTCTTCACAAATAACACCGGCGCACCCCAAGGGGAAACACTAGGTCTGATAAAATCCTTCTCTAGAAAGTCTTGCAACTGGTCCTTTAACTCCTTCAACTCTGGCGGGGCCATACGATACGGCGGAATGGAAATGGACTGAGTGCCCGGAGCCAGATCAATACAGAAATCAATATCCCTGTCGGGCGGCATACCCGGTAGGTCTGAAGGGAAAACCTCGGGGAACTCCCGAACAATAAGAACATAATCAATAGAAGGGACCTCTGCGCTGGAATCGCGAACATATGCCAGATAAGCTAAACACCCCTTCTCGACCATGCGTCGAGCCTTCACATATGAAATAACACTGCGGGTGGTATGCCATAGGGTCCCTCTCCACTCCAAACCGGGAAAATCTGGCAAAGCCAAGGTCACGGTCTTAGCGTGACAGTCCAAGATAGCATGATACGGGGACAACCAATCCATCCCTAATATAACGTCGAAATCCACCATGTCTAAGAGCAATAAATCAACACGGGTCTCTAGACCCTCAAACACTACCACACAGGAACGATGAACTCAGTTGACCACTATAGAATCACCTACCGGTGTAGATACATAAACAGGAATACCCAAAGCATCACGAGGCATAGCCAGGAAGGGTGAAAAATAGGACGACACATATGAGTACGTAGACCCAGGGTCAAATAGCACTGAAGCATCTCTATCACAGACCAGAATAGTACATGTAATAACTGCATCCGAAGACTCAGCCTCTGGCCTGGCTGGAAGAGCATAACACCGGGGCTGGGCCCCACTTCCCTGAACCATATCTCTGGGATGATCGGCTGTTGGCTGGCTTCTACCTCTGGCGGTCCGAGCTCTACCTCTATGATCTCTACCTCCACCTCTATGGCCTCTACCCCCGCCTCTAACTGGCTGGACGGCCTATGGATCACCTGATGCCTGAATCATAGGACGAGGACCCTGCTGCTGAGAGCTGTCAGAAGCTCGGGGGCAATACCTAGCAATATGTCTCGTGTAGCCACAAGTGTAACAAGCCTTCGGCTGCTGAGAATAACAGAGTGGTGGTGCGCTGATAGGTGCTGATGGTAAACTGAAAAGCTGTTGGTCAGAAGACTGCGGCTGAGAGCCACGACCACCTGAAGTACCATGAGAGACCTGTAGGGCTGAGTGAAAGGGCCTCGAAGGATGGCCTCTACCATAAGAATCCCCACCTCCAGACGAGGTACCACTGAACCTACCTGCATGACGGGGCCTCTTATCTGACCCATGACCACCTCCCCGTGCAAGCGCCATCTCAACTCTACTGGCCGCATTGGCCGCCTCCTGAAAAGAAATCTCACTACCAGCTCTCATAGCCATCTGGAGACGGATCAGCTGAATCAACCCATCAATAAACCTCCGCACCCTCTCTCTATCGGTGGGGAGTATAACAATAACATGGCGTGCGAGATCAATGAACCGAGTCTCATATTGCGTGGCTATCATAAAGCCCTGGTGGAGGCACTCGGACTGTCTGCGAAGAGCCTCTCACTGAGTAACTGGGAGAAACTTCTCCAAAAAAACTCTACAAACTGGTCCCAAGTCAATGATGGCGACCCTGCTGGTCTGGATAGACAATAGTCCCTCCACCAAGTCTTGGCGGATCCTGCTAGTTGAAAGGTGGTGAAGTCGGGCCCATTGGTCTCCACAATACCCATAGTCCGAAGGATCTCATGGCAGCTAAATAAGAAATCCTGTGGATCCTCTGAAGATGTACCACTGAATGTGGTGGTGAAGAGCTTGGAGAACCTATCAAGCCTCCACAAAGCATCTGAAGACATAGCCGCTCCATCGCCGGCCTGTGTCACAATACCTGGCTGAATTGCCACAGCTGGCTGAACCACTGGAACATGAGCCTGGGGAGCTACCTGCTCTGGAATATGTGTAGCAGGAGTTTGAACTCCTCCTCCAGCCTGAGAAGTGGATGGTTCTACTGGAAGCAAACCCGCTCTAGTGACGCTATCCACAAAGCCTACCAGTCTGACAAAGCGTCCTGTAGATCTGGGGTGACTATGAACCCCCCTAGGACCCGATCTAGGCCAACCGGAGCTGCTGGGGCTGGAACCTCCTCATCATAATCAATATGAGGCTCCACCTCTGGGACTGCTGCCCGGGGCTGAGCTCTGCCCCTACCTCGGCCTCTGGCACGTCCTCGGCCACGCCCTCCGCCCCTCGTAGGAACTGCTGCTGGGGTCTCGGGCTACAACGTGGTAGAAGAGGAAGCACATGTTCTCATCATCTACGAAAGAACAGAGTAGAAAGACAATCAGTATTTGAGAAACAGAATCGCACGACAAGAAAGAACAAAAGTGAAATTTTTCCTAACTCTGTAGCCTCTAGGGGATAAATACAAACGTCTCCGCACCGATCCCTCAGACTCTTCCAAGTTTGTCAAAGAGTAGCGACACCTATGTAACCTTGTGCTCTTATACCAACTTGTCACGACCCGGATTTTTTCCACCATCGGGAGTCGTGATGGCGCCTACTAGTAGGAGCTAGGCAAGCCAATTTATTTAATACTTCTCTTAACAACATCGACAATATAAAAGAAAATAAGACTATTAATATAAAAGCAGAAGACTCAATATATAAATAACTGAAACCAAGTGCGGAAAATCAAATACATCTCTACCCAGATCTTGTGTCACTAACTCACGAACTCCTACAGAATGCTAAATACAAGGTTTGAATAAAAACATAGTATTGTCTGATCCGATACAAAGGAAATCAAACGAAAATAAATATAAAAGAGACTATGGGCTATGCGGACGTCAGCGCGGCTACCTCGGAAATCTCTGGACTAAAGTCAGCTCCCAATGCTCTTACTATTGTCCAAAAGCTCCTGCTCCGGTACTGTGATCTGTGCAAAAAGATGCACAAAGTGTAGCATCAGCACAACCGACCCCATGTGCTGGTAAGTGCCTGGCCTAACCCCGGTGAAGTAGTGACGAGGCTAGACAGGACTACCAATCAACCTGTGCAGATATATATATACAAGTACTACAAAAATAACAGTGGAAAGTAATAATTAAGTCCGGGAGGGGAGCATCCTTTTGGGAATAACAGATAAAATAGAACGGCAGGAATAAATAAGGAAAACTACAACTGATCTCTTCTAACACAGAATACGTGGTCGGCGCACCACACGATCCCATTTCATGATATATATAAGTGGTCGGCGTGCCACACGATCCCATTTCATGATATATAAGTGGTCGGCGTGCCACACGATCCCATTTCATGATATATAAGTGGTCGGCGTGCCACACGATCCCATTTCATAATATATAAGTGGTTTTTCGGCAAGGGAACAAGTGTCAATTCATCTATCCCGGCAAGGGAGAATACAAATAGACAGTTAATTCCTGGCAAGGGAGCAACAACAATAATGTACACGTCCCAGCAAGGGAATAATTACATCTCGTTTACTTTCGTTCATATCTTACTTCCTAATCATGTCATAATTCGAGCCAACGCTCCCAGGAGTGTACAAATCATATTTCCTCTTCATACTGCTCATGTTATATAGAAACCATCAATTAAGCAAGGAAGAGTCGCTACAGAATCCCAAATAAGCACAAATAAGGACTCACGGTCATGCTAGACACCAATGTATAAGTAATCGTCACCATGCCTATACATCGTACTCAACATTTAGCAATTAGCGAACAATACTCTAATCCTATTCCCTCAAGCAAAAGTTAGATCAAACACTTACCTCGAATGCTCCAAACTCAACTCAAGCCTCTAGTATAGCTTTACCCCTCGAATTTGGCTCCAACCCAGTCAAATCTATAAAATAATGACTTTACAATATTAATAATAGTTAAACAAACTAAACCCAATGCCTAAATATGAATTTCTAAGCTTTCCTCCCAAAATTCCAAAAATCGACCTCGGGCCCGCTAGGTCAAAACACGAGGTCCGAACCAATTTCCATGTTACCCATTCCCCCACGAGCCCGGATATACAATTCGTTTTCAAATTCGACCCCAAAACAAGGTCTAAATCAAAGGAAATAGAAAACCCCTAACTCTACCCCTTTCCCCAAAATTCAATCCTAGATTACATGATTTAGGTTTAGAAACTCATTAATTAATGAAGGAAATGAGTGGGAATTTACTTACCTAAGAAGCTTTGGTGAAGAAGTGATCAAAAATTCGCTCAAGAGCTGTAGAGAAGAAGAACTCGTGTGAAATTTGGGAATAATCCCGACACTAGTCTGTTTTTGAACTTTAAAAACCACTGGGCAAAAATGCCCTTCGCGTTCGCGAAAGGGGGGCTGCGTTTGCGAAGGGTAAGCTGGGCAAGTCATCGCGATCGCGTGGAGGCAAACGCGAACGCGTAGAAGGAAAGTGCTGGGGTCCGAAATTTGTTCTATGGGAAGGCGATACAGGGTTTGCGAACGCGATGAAAGGAGGACTAAAACAATGCGAATGCGGGGGACTGAGCCGCAAATGTGAAGAAGGGGAAACCAAAAGGTACGCGAAAGCGGGAAGAAGGCCGCGATCGTGAAGAACAAAAGACCTGTGCAAGAATTGCAGTAAATCTGATCCTTTTTCCTAAGTTCAAAACACCCCGGAACACCTCCGAAACACTCCCGAGCCCTCGGGGCTCCTAACCAAACACACACAATAACTCAACATCATCCTACGGACTTAACCATGCGATTAAATCGCCAAAATAACATCATAAACGAGGAATCAAACCTCAAAATCATCACTTTTTCATCAAATTTCATAAACTTTCAAACTTAGATTTTTAGGTCCGAAACACGTCAAATGACGTCCGGTTTCAACCAAATTTCACAGAAAGCGCTTAAACCATATATAAGACTTGTACCGGGCGTCAGAACCAAAATACGAGCCCGATACCACAGTCGTTTAATCAATTTTCATTTCCAATTTCCTTAATAATTTCAGAAAAATAATTTCACAAAAAAATTCATTTCTCAGGCTCGGGACCTCGGATTTCGATTCCGGGCATATGCCTGAGTCCCATATTTTCCTACGGACCCTCCGGGTCCGTCCAATCACGGGTCCGGGTCCATTTACCCAAAATATTGATCCAAGTCAACTTGAATCATTTTAAAGTCACATTTTGAAAATTTTCACAGAATTTAACATATAAGCTTTCCGGCTATGCGGCCGGACTGTGCACGCAAATCGAGGCAAGTAAAAATGAGATTTTCTAGGCCTCGAAAGCACGGAATGAAAGAGAAAACAGGTGATGACCCTTTGGGTTGTCACATATAGGCATGGTTTCTACTCGTATTACCCCACAGATATATCACTACCCACCCATTTTCACTAATCACCCAAATATTCGTTTACTATGAATATTACAAACCAACATTGAATGAATTACCTTAATAGATAAAGAAAAATAAGAAGCTACACTATAGGGAGCCTGCAAGTAGGCCCAGATTTCCAAAACCTTAACTGCTTAAATTATTTTATAGCCTTTCTCAATATCCGGGTGTGTCAGAGTTCCCTAAGGACCTCAAGGGATCCTGGACAATGCTTCACACCCAGATTTCACAACCATATTTGAATAAGTGCAGTGTGGAAGGGCCAGCTCTAATGCATCAGAGTTCAGAGGGATATCATAGGGATCCCTAAGCAGTAACACATTAGAGGGACAAAACTTAGGGATCTAAGAATAGAGCGAGAGTGCTTGACATAGTTTTGAAAAAAGTTTAAGTAGGAAAACAATTTGAAAAGAGACTTGAAAATTGTTTTGTAAAACAATATAGGCGTTATTCAATAAGACAGTTTTGAAAAGATTAGGGCAATCAACAAACAACAGACCAACCTCAGAACCGAAACAGGTTCAGCATCACACATAGAACAAAGAACCAAGACAGGTTTAGCACCTCAAGCTTTAATATAGGGGTAAATGGGAATTGGGGACAGGTAAAGCATATAATGGTAAACATATAGCAGGAAGAAGTCTTTGGAATTGGTACAAATATGCTTAGAAACACCGATTAGACATAGTCACAGAATCAGCATTGCTTAAGAGGTTCAGTATAGGATCAACATAATTTAAAATCAATCCAAGAATCATACTAGTTTAGGAGTGCAGACTACTTTACAAGGAGATTCATACCAGAAACCATATAGAGCAAAATCACATGGAGATAAACAACACAGGGGGGAGGGGTAACATGTTCGTACTGATCCTAAGGAAGGGGAGTACATAACTGTATACGGTGAAATAGGAGGGTCCAATTTCTCGTCATTAAGGTGTTTCGGGAATTCATATCGAGATCTCGAGGCTATAAGGTTGCGGTCGAGTTCTCTCCCTCGATGTCCATTTACGCTTGACCCAACGACGATGCCGAGGATGGGGAGCTCCCAAGTCGAGCAGATATCACTAGCAGAGCCTGGTGTCATGTCTAGCCGTCCCATCTCCATACCTTTACAATTAATGCATTTTGTACTATGTTGGATTTTGCCTCCTATATAAAGGGGATCCTAACCACTTTGTAAAGGACTTCTATTGCTCCAACTATTCCACACGAAATATACAAGAACTCTTTCTTTTCTCTCTAACATATTCTCCTGACACTATTGCTATTACTTATTTCTTTCATATTTGTTCTTCATTTATTGCTTGTTATCGTCCATAAAGAGCCTCCCTTGATTATATCTTAACTATTAGCCCCTTCCCGATTATCCTCGATAGCTCGAGCCCTCGCCCAGGCATTGACCTCGAGGCCTCTCATCGATCAGTCTGAGGCCCGATTAGCCAACTCCTCGGTTTGATTATTCTCCACTTTAGCTCGTATTTCCTCTTTTGTCTTCGCATGTCTAACATCAACTGCTTAACAACTAGCATAAAGATAGATCACGTATTTTTAGAGTCCCGTCTACAAATTTAATTGTTATTACCATTTTCACGGTAAACAGTTTGGCACCCACCATGGGGCTAAAAATAATAGTGATTATTTTCTTGCTGGTTTCGTTACACAACGCTAGTTATCTTTCACACTTTTTCTTGTCCAAGATCTTCGATTTCAGGTTAAATGTCTGGATCAGTGAATAGAGTTAAGAACGACAACCTTGAAAACAATGGAGAAAATAGTGTGGTTGTTCCAATTGTTGGCGCGCCACCACAGAACCCCGATTACGCACCTGGACTGATTCCAGCGGGACGCACAGCACGTCGACGAAACCTCACACTCCAATAGGAGCATACAATATGGAAACCAACATGGAGCCCAAAAAACTCCAGATTGAGAAGAACGTGAAGTTATCCTTCATGTTATTTTTGAAATGTTGCAGGCACAACATCTGGCTATCGCTCAGCTGCAAAGCCACCCGAAGACTCCCAGCACAGTAGCACCAGAAACTACTCCACTGGCCAAACAGGTACCAGAGAGATCGAGCAACAAAGGATTGGTAGCCGATCCTGCCATCATAAAAATGCTCGAGGACCTCACCAAAATGATCGAGTCGAGTGAGAAAATGATAGCATCCAATGACAAGAAGGTTGAAACCTATAACTTCAGAGTCGACCAAATCCCGAGCGCACCCCGACCCTGAAGGGTGTAGATTCGAAGAAGTTCGTACAATGGCCGTTCCTAGATGAAGAGGCTCCAAAACCCTTTCCAAAGAAGTTTAGGATGCCAAAACTCCAAAAATACAACAGGAACATAGATCCCAACGAACATGTCACTGCCTATACGTACACAGTAGATGACAATGACATAAAAGACGACTAGATTGAGTCTGTCTTATTGAAGAAGTTCGGAGAAACACTCTCGAAGGGGGCCATGATGTGTTATCACACACTAGCTCCCAACTCCATAAATTCGTTTGCCATGTTAGCAGACTCCTTCATAAAGGCACACGACTGTGCCATCAAAGTAGCAACAAGGAAGTCCGACATATTCAAGATTAAGTAGAGGGAGAATGAAATGCTGCAAGAATTCATATCTCACTTCCAAACGGAACGAATGGAACTACCCCCGGTCTCTGACGACTAGGTGGTGTAGGCCTTCACTCAAGTCCTGAATGAACGAAGCTTAGTGGCCTCAAGGCAGCTGAAAGAGAATCTGATCGAGTATCCTGCGTAACCTGGTCGAACGTCCACAACCGGTAGCAGTCAAAGATCAGGATCAAGGATGATCAGTTGGGAGCCCCTTCAAGCTCAGTGTATCCAAACAGACTCCTGGCGAAGGAGTCGAAACCGAACAAAGAGAGGTATCAGCCTTACTCTGAATATAGGAAGAATGCCCTGAGATGCAATCCGCCTCGCAACGATCGATTGATGAATCAAGGATAGAACCCTCGGGGGCTCATCAATAGAGGCAGATTCGACGGGGACACGATACCAATGGGGGCACCTCATTAGATTACAACTTCAACTCGATGTATCGGACATCGTGTTTGCCATCAGCAAAATCAGGGATGCCAAAATGGCCCAAGCCTATATAGTTGAATCCTTCACAAAGGAACTATAACTTGATATGTGAGTTTCACAACTTGCAGGACACAAAATCGAGGATTGCTGGCAACTCCATGAGGAAGTGGCCCGGCTACTCGTTAATGGATACCTTCGGGAATTCCTCAATGACCGAGCTAAAAATCAGTCCTGAGAAAGAGAAACAACCAAAAAGAACAAAGCAGACAAGTCCCAATACGTCATCCATACGATCTTTTAATACACACTCTCGATTGTGTTCAAATAAAGGGTCACAACGCGTCCGTCGAACAAACGCCGAAACCCAAAAGTGCCATCGCCTAAGCTATAATCATCTTCCCCATTTTCTATTTTTTACTTTACGATAACTTCCACATAGGCCATCGACCAAGGCAGTCGAGATGCCGATCCATCTTGAAGATCCCGAGGCGTCGAAGCGTCCGTTGCACTCTTTTCCTTAGACTGAGTTTTTATCCCAAAATGGGTTTTTACTAGCAAGGTTTTTAATGAGGCAACGTCCACGCTCTACCTAAGGAGGATCCAACAAGCGTACGAGGCTTCTTTTGCAATTGACCCCGAACACTGGAGGACGTCCCCTTGAGAGGTCATCCACTGGGAAAAACCAAGGAACGACGAACAAGGTTCCTATAGGGAATGATGTACATGGCCAAATGGTCAAATGAACCATGTCCACATAAACCGGACTCACAGAAGTGAAACGACATGTACTTATGCCAAGCAATCAATGAATATTTTTTACCAAAGCATCTCGTAATCCAAAGGATACTCAACATTTTTCATGGTAAATATCCTTCAACCGAGAACGTCCCGAAATTCTCGGGGACTAGCGTCAATGACTAGGCACCCGTATGGCCTCAGGGCCGGAACTCCAAACTCATAAGCCCTCAACGAGGCAGCACAAAAATCACAAAATATCTCCAAAAAGGAAAAATGTCCGAACACTCAGAGACTGGCATCACTAACTCAGAAAGTGCATGACCCCATGGTCGGAATCTCCAAAATGATAAGCCCTCAGTGAGGCAATTCTGAGCTCACGAGTAACAGCCCCCGATCCTAAGCAAACTTGATGACTCGAAGATTGTCGCCAATTGCCATTTACTTAAAACCCCGAGGCCATAAGACCCCGAGCGGGCAGACTCAGTCTAGTAAGACCTATTTAAGGCAGCAACGCAAACTGTAAGACTTTAAACAAGGCATGAATCATACTTATGCCAAGTATCAACAAAATTGTAAGACCTCAACGGCATGAAAAAATTGTAAAACCTCAAAGGCATGAAAAAACTGTAAGACCTCAACGACATGAAAAAACTGTAAGACCTCAATGGCATGAAAAAATTGTAAGACCTTGACGACATGAAAATCCTGTAAGACCTCAACAGCGTGAGAACTTTGTAAGACCTTACTACAGGCATAAACTTGATCCCGAAGTTTAGGCTATATATCGAATTTGTAAGACCCCTAAAAAGGCATACCCTCAATATAGATGCCAAAACTACTACAATCAAGACCAAAAATGGCTTCAGTCAAATACAAATAACTACGGTCATACGGCTGTACCAGCCGAATTAATGCGACTTGGGGACGATCGACCATCGCTACAAAATCATAGGCCATTACTTCGAATATACTTCAAAAATAACCAGTTAAACAGGCTACCCTCGACAGGTAAAAAAGATTCAACCATGTCAGCTCCAAGTCACAAGGCTTCGAGCCACTCAACCTACGAGCCAAACCTTTTGAGATGCTCGGACATCACTGCAAACGACTTGAAATTGAGGTTCTTCCCGAACCGATGACGAGTAAGGAAAAATCATTTCAAAAAGTCCTTAATGATCGGAAAATAAAGCCTACATATGCCTAAGGGCAAAGCGTAAGAGCCATTGTTTCCAACCTAATGAGCCCTAGGGCCACACACACTAAAAGGTTGCAACGACCAAAAGCGTAAGAGCCACTGTCTCCAGCTTAAAATTTGAAAACTTGAGGGTCAAAATGAGCTCGAGCTGTAACCCGATTCGGAGACCAGACCTAAAATAGTTAACTATACATGCATGAGGGCAAAGCGTGAGAGCCATTGTATCCAGCTTAATGAGCCTCAGGGCCATACATACTGAAGGTCGCTTCGTCTTAAGGCGTAAGAGCTATTGTCTCCAACCCGCACAAGTACAAAACTTGAGGGTCGATTGAGCTCGAGTCGAAACCCGACTCGGAGACTGAACCAAAATGGTTAAAATGCATATGCCTAAGGATAAAGCATAAGATCCATTGTCGTTAGCCTAACGAGCCTCAGGGCCATACGAAAGATTAAAAGATTTTTATTAGCTCAAATATTGAATCGACCCAGTTGAAATCTTGACAAACAGAAACACAAAAGACACAAATTGCAGGATTCCCCCCTTATACATACATGTGATAAAACAAGCTCCGTTTACAACATACTGCGAAAGCTATGTACACAAGAACAAGGCAGGAAATAAACGTCACCCTCTGTGACTATGGACCGGCGACCCCTTCCTCGCCATCTTCAGCATCAGACAGAAGGAACTTGGCATCATACTCCTCCCCTTTGGCTTGCTCGATCTCTTCCGAGAGATCAAAGCCCCTGGCGTGAATCTCCTCAAGAACCTCCCTCCGAGATTTGCACCTCACATACTCCTTGCTACTACTTGTACGATCAAGGGCTCTCTTCAGTTCAGCTTTAGCAATGGCAGCACTCTTCAAATAGGCTGCCGCTTTCTATCCCTCCCTAGTGTTGCTCATCACAACCTCGGACCGGACATTTACCACCTCGGTCTTCACCTTCGATAGCTCGGACGAAGGCTTGGCAATCATATTCACCCGTGTAGAATCGTTCGCACGAACGGTCTAGATTTGCACCTCAAGAGCAGAAACCATGGCTAGAGCACTCTCTTTGGACGCAAAATGGGCACTTACATGCGCCTGCAGCTCGTTGAATTCGCGTTTGGCTCGACCAACCTCGCCCCAGAGCTGTCCCAGCTCCTCCGCCTTGTTCTACAACTAAAATATCAAAACATCAAGCCGCCAAGATGAAAAGGGGAGTGCAAGCCAACATGGAATGCAGGGTACTTATTTTTTTAAAAAGATCTCACGGCTCCGACTCCAGTCCACCTCGCGCCGCAGGGAAACTAGCTCGCTTTCCTTTTTCGCACAAAGAAGCTTAAGGGATTTTCCCTACCCAAAGCCTCCCGTAATTGGGCCTCATAGTGAAGCACCTTGGATTTCATTCTGTCGAAGGCCTATGAAAGAAAACTAAATGAAAAAAGAAAGGCACGGGACCGGAATAATCTTACAGCAATCAAAAACTCACCATAAGGCCGAGCCGCTGAGCCTCGCTAATATCTGATGGTTTACTACCTTCAAAAGGTAGCTGATCAACCGAATCGCTTCTTCTTAACTGCTGAGAAGGAGTTGCCCCGCTGCAAGCTCCTTTGCATCCCGGATAATCTTTTCGCTTGTCATCGATCCTTGATCCCGAGGCCAGCAATCTCTCCTCCTCCCCCAGAGGACACGACCTCATTTCAGAAAAATCTCTGATACATGCAGCAGTTGAGTTAATAAGCCGACAAGTAAAGTGCCATTTTTAGGAAACAAATCACCGGACACCTATCACGATGTTTCGCCTCCCATCTTCCTTTGGATAGATCTTGCCACCGGTGCCTATCATAAATCGAGCAAGCTGCCAGCTTGCGAGACCACTCGGCTAAATTAGGGACCTCGTCCGACGACCAATGAGTTGCTACAAATATGGAATGGAAAGATATCGTTACGGAGCCTGCCTCCAGTCAAAGCGATGATATTTGAGATGAGACACTTAAATGTGAAGTTCCATTTCTCAGGAAATGGCAAAAACTCTCCAGGGATGACATCGGTCGTTCGAATCCAGACGAATCAATTCATCCATCCACGGTCCTTGTCCTCTTTGCTACCAACAATGGGAGCTCGGGTGGATCGACATTGCAGAGCAATCAAACCTCGATAGCATAGCAGCCCATATAACCTCACAAGATGGCTGAAGGTAAACTGTACCCCAGCTTTATCGGCAAAATATCTCATCGTCTGTGCTATTTTCCAAATAAAAGGGTGAGACTGCACCAAGGTAACCCGATAACTTTTACAAAAATCAAGCACGACCCGGTCGGAGGGACCCGACGCAAAAATATGCATGTATACGCTAAAAACCCCTCAACGTATGTCATGACGCTCTCCTCGAAAGAAGGTAATTGTAATATCGAGCCTTCTCCCCATGCGCAATATTTTCAGATCATTTCGAGGTTTTCGTCTCCCACTGATGAGATGATCCTCGACATGCGCTCCCAGCAATTCAGAATATTGGGAGGCTTTCTCGGCGTGACAGATCTCTTCGAGGCAAAGCATCTCGAGGCCCGCTCACCGAGCACCGATGGTGCATCACTATCACCAACCGAATGCGGAACATAGGGAGAACTTCCCTCTCCCTAGCGGTCGGATGTCGACATAGCAGTCATGACTACAATAAAATAGGGGGAGAAAGATGTGGATCTGAGCAAAAAATTTGGGTTGAAGCAACAGAAGGACTAACACAAAGCACCAGGCTCTGCAAAAGAGGTAGTCTCTTAAAGCAGCAAAATCACTATTAGAAAGGCAAGTGAATGAATATATAGGGGCAAAGCAGCAA
The DNA here is from genome assembly GCA_026770625.1 of Nicotiana glauca. NCBI lineage: Eukaryota > Viridiplantae > Streptophyta > Magnoliopsida > Solanales > Solanaceae > Nicotiana > Nicotiana glauca. Next base: position 9,623 of record MU721524.1, on the reverse strand, counting down.
CTGCCGGCCTACCCAAAATGCCAATTAATTCTTGTCGCGTTAATATCACCCTCTCCTAGGGAAACATACTAACAAAATCGCCCCGGGGCCCTCTTACTAGATTGAGCAAGTGTTGCTACCCCGCGGAATTCAAGAAACTATGAGGCCTCGGGGATTCCTCGGTATTGCCGGCACCGGACCATTAGAAGCTGTTGATTTAACCCCGAGGCATGGTCCGATTTGAGGGTCCCGGTCGCTCCAAGAACGAATTTCGAAAGGCTAACGTCAAAAGTGGAAAGTTTAAATTCGCGAAAGCAAAGAAAAAAAACATAAAGAAAAAAGGTCCCTCTTTTTACATTGCCAAAAAACGTATTCACAAGAGACTCCTTTACAAGATCCATCCCCCGGGGACTGCATACAAAAGGAAAAACAAAGGATGCAAAATGACTTCGGGACTACTCTTTATCGCCACTATCTTCTCCCTCATCTGGGGCAATTAAAAGCACCAGTTCTCTCCCAAATTTGCAAGATTCCTCGAGATCAATTGACAGATCAATGCCCCTGGCTCCGATCTCTTCTAGGGTTTCTCTCCTCACCTCCGCTCTAGCATATTTAATAGCCCGATCTAGCTTCTGCTCGACTGCTATCGATATGTCACGAGCTATTTTATGCATCGTGGCTACGTCATCCAGATAATTGGCAATATTCTTTCAATCTCGGACTTGTCCATGGCTAAGGCAGTAACCTCCTTGAGAGCATTCTTGAGAAGATCATGGGATGACGCCAACTTCTCAGCAGCTACCTCAATTTGCTTTCTCAACCCGAGGATCTCCACGTTCAGTTGACTAATCTGTGAACCATTTTGCTCGACCTGCAAAAGAAAGATAAGCCAATTTGTGTTAGAATATAGGAGAAAAGGTCGGGTACAAGCAGGGCAAAAAACCTGTGCAGTGAGATTAGCCTTTTCCTGGAGCGCTCTCTCCAAAGCAGCTCAGAGCTCTCCTAATTCTTTATCTCCTTAGGCAGAGTGAGCCTCTGAATCCCGCAGTATCGAGGTAATCTTCTTACACTCCTTTTCACGGTAAGAAAGCTTCTCGTGGAGCCGAAAGAGGGCATGATCATACATATCATTGCACTACAACATAGCAAAAAAGTTAGAAAGACGAAGAATGACGCCCAAGACTAAAAGAAATATATGAAAGATAGCTATCACCTACTACATGAATCTCACTACCTCATTGACGGTGCTAGGAACTTCAAGACCGATACTATCGCTAACACTGTAGATGTTTCCAAGGAGCCTCCCCCTTGGAGAGGAATCCCTACTTTGATGGCATACGCCTCTCGAGCGTCCCTTAGTTCCCCTGACGAGACCTTAAAGCATAAGATGAAATCATTCATGTCGCCAATTTCTCCAAAAGGCAAACCTGCTCCTGAAAAGCTCTGGGCCCCAACGCTCTAGGATTGATGTCAGTTGTACCCCCAACAGAAACTGCTCCAAACCCGATTGTGCGATCTGAGGCCATATTAAAACCCTCATATAGGGTCTCCGATTTACAGGACCAACCTGATTCAGCCGTTCCAGACTCAGCAACCTCTGATCGAGGCACATGTGAGGCTCCCGCATTCAACCTCGTCCTCCGTGCTAACTGGCATTCATCATCATCTTCATCCTCGGTGCCGAGATTTTCCCCTGAAGTTGAAGTAGAGGTCCTAGCAGCGACTTGATGCTCGAGTGACATGGGTTTCTTAGTCGTATGAGAGTCGGCGACTGCTTTGCCTTCTCTCTTCTTGCCCTTGTTGGGCTCCGAATCCTCTGTTCCACCACCAGGGAGCAGCCTCATCTCCAAGTTTTTGCCCAAGGCCTGCACAAGCACGATAACCATAATTTTCCAGCACAATGGGTGTACGGAGAAACGCAAAAGCGCAAATCTAAGACATAGACAACAAAGAAGCTCTACCATGATTTTTGGCCACCCATCGCTCCTTCTCCAGGTCATTCCAAGACCGAACATGATACGGGAATGCAGTGTCTAACCGTCTGATCCACCCCGGAATGTCCGGAATCGCCTCGGGGGTACCAAACAGTGGCTTCGTGAAATGACAAAGAGATCATCATTTCAGGGGAAAGAGAAGAAAATTACAAAACATGGTTAAGGGAGAGTCGCTTATGCTGTGTGTTCCATCTCTCCGGGAAAGGCATCCTCCGGGCCGGAATGATGTCTGAGGTCCTTACCCGGACGAACCTACTCATCCATCCTCAGTTCTTTCCCTCGTCAGTGCTCAAGAAAAATGATTTTTTGGATTGATTGTGGAGCTTGATCAAACCTCGATAAAATCGAGGGCTGTACAACCTAATCAAATGGTTGAGGGTAAAAACTTTGCCGCAACCCTTCGATGAAATGACGGAGCATCAATACTATCCTTGAGACAAAAGGATAGATCTGGTCGAGCGTCACTTGATATTTGTCGCAAAAAACAAGGATAACTGGATCTATTTTCGGGGGAGAAGATTCAAAGGACTCAGTAGGACCCAAGGTTAATGGGTAGGTATACACATGAAGGAAGCCGAAATTGTAGTCCGTTATATTTTCATTGGGGCCGAGAATTTCCAACTTTACTGTCCCGCCCCATACGCAGTCTGTCTTCACTGTTTCAATGTTGGTCACGACACTAATGTATCGGGACACATGTTCACATCAACCCGGTGTGGATGAAGTGGTATCAACGGTAAAATCTTTTGACATATCAAGCTTGGAGGGAGTGCACTGTTCCAAGGTGGGCACCGCTTTGGCTTTCTCCTTAGACAACCGAGATGAAGATGCAACTTTATTCCACCGAGGAACCGTTCTAGAAGTCCTGGCCATAGCAATGGTAAAATTTCCTCTTAGAAAGAAAGATGGAAGAGTGTAAAAGAAGATGGGTATGGACTCGTGAATTTGAAGATGCTACGAAGATGAGGATTATCAAACAGTTGATGTATTTGCAGAAACCGCTTGGGCAGCAGAAAGGACGAGCCAATAGCAGTTCGTGAGTTCCTCGATAATCGCATTTGACGGCGACCCTTGCATGGTTTTCTGGGATATGGCATTTAATGCTCTTATAGGTTGACGTCATGACAATGATGTCCTCGGAACAATGGCTCAAAATTGTTTCCTATTACTTCATTACAGGAAATGCGGAGACTCTCTCTATACGGTGAAATCGGAGGGTCCAATTTCACATCATTAAGGTGTTTCGGGAAGTCATATCGAGATCTTGGGGCTGCGAGGTTGCGATCGAGTTCTCTCCCTCGATGTCCATTTACGCTTGACCTAACGACGATGCCGAGGATAGGGAGCTCCCAAGGCGAGCAGATAGCACTGACAAAGCCTGGTGTCACGTCTAGCCGTCCCATCTCCATACCTTTACAATTAATGCATTTTATACTATGTTGGATTTCCCCTCCTATATAAAGGGGATCCTCACCACTTTGTAAAGTGTTGTTGTTGCTCCAACTATTCTACACGAAATATAGAAGAACACTTTCTTTTCTCTCTAATATATTCTCCCGACACTATTGCTACTACTTATTGCTTTCATATTTGTTCTTCATTTATTGCTTGTTATCCGCCATAAAGAGCCCCCTTGATTATATCTTAACTTTTAGCCCCTTCCCGATTATCCCCGATAGCTCAAGCCCGAGACATGCATCAACCTCGAGGCCACTCATCGGTCAGTCCGAGGCCCGAGTAGCCAACCCCTCGGTTTGATTATATCTAATTTAGCTCGCATTTCCTCTTTTGTCTTCGCATGTCTAACATCAACTTCTTAAAAACTAGAATAAAGATAGATCACGTATTTTTAGAGTCCCGTCAATAAATTTAATTGTTATTATCATTTTCATAGTAAATAATAACATGCTAATAATGTAAACATATCAACTACAGGTTTCACAGCAAAACCATAAGTAAAAGTAGACTAGAAACAGGATGAATTGAAGTAATAAAAGGACCATATTGTTTTTTGGAACTTGAATTTAAATCAGAACATACCAGTAAAAAGGTAGTAAACACAAAGTGAGGAGTAAGAGAGTGGAGTAATTAGTCTTGGCTTGCAGCCAGCTGACTTAGAATAATAGCAAGTAACTAGAGAAAAGAGAGCATAAGAGTGTTTTGTGTGAGAGAGAGTTTTTGAACCAATGCGTTCGTGTCCTTGTGCTCATGAAAAGCAAGGTACTTATAGTTTGAAAATAGGTAGAAAATAAGGCAAGAATTATAGTTCATCAGTAATTATGGAACTATGTACTAACTAGAATCAAATCAATCTAAGTACTTCCTTTAATTAAGGAGTTAAGTTTAAACGGTAACATGCAAATACTAAATAAGGAAGGAAATCACATAAGGCTGAATATAACAAATAAGGAAATTTTTTCAGCATAGTACAAGTACACAACATGTAATAGAGACTAGGTTTAGCAGATTCTTATCAAGGAAAACACTTAAGAATCAGTTGGCAACATGCTCGACCATAGATTAAGGTAAGAAAATATCTTAAAGGTTAAAATCAGTAGAGAATATCACAAGAAATCAGTGAAGGATCAGTCATAGAGATTCAAAAATAGCAAATAGTACTGATTTAGGAGAAATTGCCACAAATTTATGAGAACAAGCAGAATAAACACAAAATAGGCAAGAATTAGAAACCCTAATAAGCGAAATAGGGTAAAATCACACAAAATTAGGGATTCACTTAGAGCATAGCATGAATTAATAGAATAAACATAAAATGGGCGAACAAAGTAAAAGACAGAAACGCTGATAAACAAAATAGGGTAAAACCACAGAGAATCATAAGGCTCATCAGAAACAAGCACGTATACAGATTAAGCGAATATATTATCACAAAACAGACTCAGAATCCAGGATTAAAACCAAGAAACTTAGGATTTTTAACATAATAACTCAGATAAATAGAGAAAACTCAAATAAACGTTTAAACATAGTGAAAATCATAGATTAATACTAAAATCAGAAGGAAAAGCCATTTTGAAAAGGGGTTAAGAATCCCAGGTTTGAAGATGAAGAGTCGTTTTAGAAAAATCGAAAAATCTTTAACGAAAATAGCAAAATAACTCAGAATATACCCAGATATATTACAGATCTAAGAAATCAAGAGCTAATAGTTAGGGTTTCAAAGAGATAACCCAAAGAGAAAGAGAATCGGCCATGAAACCACATGTTCTAGCTGGAAATAGCAAGATCTTACTCGGACAGGCCAAGATTAGCCTGAAAATGAGATGAAAAACCATGGGGGTGAGTTGAACTGCCTATAGTTCTTTTGAGGACCTCAAGGCAGCAGTAACCCGGCATAGGAAGGAGCCATGAGAGCTGGGATGATGGTAAGACCACCATAGTTATCGACAAGTCGACGGCCGATGAGAGCTTTAGGTTTTAGCAGCGAGAATTTGACAGGTGATGGGAGAGTGTAACGACAGAGTGAAAGAGAGAAATGAGGGGGAAGGCGGAGGTGGGAGGGGTAGTCTCTAGGGTTTATTAAGGAAATGGGAGATCTGGACTATTGATTAAAATTGATCAATGGTGCAGACTAGACAAGGGATTGGGGCGGGTAGGATAAGGTATTGGGCCTGAGGTATTTGGGATGTTTTATTTGGGTTGGGGTCTAATTTAATTAGGATATAATTGAAATGAAAGTGGCTATTTGTTAAATACCCAATGTAAATTAATTAAAATAATTTACAAAAATAGCTTTTAATTATAAAAATGAATTTCATGCGTAGAAAATAATTTTAAAATATTTATTTAGTATTTAAAAAATACACATGATTAATTTCTAAATGAAAAAAGTACAAAATCATATGATTGGGCTATAATTGCAAAGTTATTGCAATTATAGCCAAAAGGTGCCAATTTGGATAATTATGAAATAATTTGGTCTTAATAGGACCAAAAATAATACATTACATCAAGAAATGCTTTTGAAATTATTTGTGAGATAATTTTGTAATTATTTCTTGGAAATAAAATGCTGGATAAATTAATAAAAATATAGGAAAATTGTGGGAACATATCAATGCATGATTTTGAAGACATGTATGCAATTTGAAATATTTTTTAGGAAAAATTAGATATCAAAAGTGGAGCCCGAGGTTTATTGGCCCATTTGAGATCTTGGAAAAAGTTGAGGAGGTTGCTTACATGCTTCCATTGCCTCTTATACTAGCAGGGGTACATCCGGTATTACATGTTTCCATGCTTCAGAAGTAACACGGGGACTGTTTTGGACTTCATCACAGTGCAAATTGATGAAAATTTGACCTATGAGGAAGAGCTGGTGGCTATTCTAGACCGACGGGTTCGTTAGTTGAGATCTAACAGTTTCCATCTATGAAAGTGCAATAGAGAGGTTAGTCGATTGAGGAGTCTACGTGGGAGTCCGAGTTCGATATACGGAGAAGATACCCCCACCTTTTTATCAGTCTAGATACTTTTCTATGTCCGTTTGACGGTGAGCGTCTCTTTTAGAGGTGGAGAATGTAACGACCGGATAGCTCATTTTGAGTACTAGCCTTTATTTTCATATTTTGAGACCTCTCATAGATTTATTTGATTTTTATTGATTTGTGTGCACGGTCCGTGTCATTTTTTCAAAAGTTTTTATGTAAAATTTTGAAGAAAAAGTAACTTTTGGCTTAAAATGAGGCTAGAGTTGACCATGATCAATAATTTTTATGAACGATCCAAGATTGATAATTTGATGATTTCAGTAGGTTTGTATGATATTTTTGATCTTGTACGCATGTTCGGTTAGGGTCCGGGGTGACCTGAGTGTATTTCGACGTGTTATGTGAGAAATTATGAAAATGAGTTTTAAAGTTGAAATTCTTGAGATTTGATAATTGATTTTTGTTATTTGATGTTATTTTGATGATTCGAGGTAGCAAGCAAGTTTGTAGGATATTATTACACTTGTGTGCATGTTCAGTTTGGAGCCCGAAGGGCATAGTTAAGTTTCAGGTGAGTATTGGAGAATTGGGAACTGCTGGTGCAACACTTTGCTGGTGCAAGCCTTCAGATATCGCATTTGCGATATCTGGCTCGCATTTACCAGCCTCCTTTTTGCGGTCAAACGATCGCATTCACAAAATTGGGTTGGGGGTTGGTACTTCGCTTTTGCGAAGAATAGTTCACTTTTTCAAACTCAACTAAGATCGCATTTGCGATCCCAGAGTCGCAGTTGCAATGAAGTGTCTTGAGAGTCAGCTTCGCACTTACGAAGCATTAGTGCGCATTTGTTAAAGAGGGCACCTAGCATTTGCGACTTCACCGGGCTTGATACACTGATCGCAAATGCGATCACCGTGTCGTATTTGTGGACATCACATTTGCGAACTAGTGTTTGCAAACGCAACATCTACAAACTATTCTTCACAAATGCGACATATTCAGTTGGGTAAAAGAGGGAAAAATTAGGACTTAGCTTATTTTACACCATTTTTCAATCGTAAGCTCTCTAGATGCGATTTTTAAAGAACGTTTTCTTCCCAAATTTATTTGTAAGCATCTTTAACTAGTTTTTAATCAATTTCAATTACTTTTTATGAGTTTTTAACATCAAATCTAAGAATTACATGGCGGAAATAGGGGTTTTGGATAAAATTTAGAATTTTTTTAAAATAAAGATTTAGACCTCAAATTGAGGTCGGATTTCAAAATAAATTACATAACCGGGCTCAAGGGTGAATGTGTAATCGAATTTTGGCATGAATCTCAGGTTTTGTTCAAGCAAGCCAGGGGTTGACTTTTTTAATTTTGCTAAAGATTGAACATTTTTCTTTTGTGGGTATATTCTAAAGCTTATTTTGGATTATTTGAATGATATTTGGCTAGATTCGGTTGGTTTGGAGGGTTGTTCTAAAGGAAAAGTTGTGGTTTGTTGATTTGATTGCGGAAAGATGTAAGTGTCATGTTTAACTTTGACTTGAGAGAATTAGGACTTGTTAGTCTATTTGCTACGAGAATTATATGTGAGAATGGTGTATATGCGAGGTGACGAGTGCATATGTATTTTTATGGGTTAAAGCATGCGGGAAGGGTTATTTATCTTCACGTCATTGGTTATGTCATGTTATGTCTCGTTATTTTCCTTGATTGCTTAATGTCATTAACTGTTAATTATACCTTATTTGTTATTTGTCATTTGTTATTCAAGTATTACTTGTTCTTGTTACTTATTCCTTGATCTATTTGCTTAGCTGCTATATGTTTTCACCTGTACTAGTTGGATATTTTCTCTATTTCATGCCTTTACTTGCCTTTAATGTCCTTACTTAACTTGTTTCACTTTATTGCATTATGTCCAATTATGTGAGTCTTTTAGCTATTCTTGTGTTAATGAGTTTTTGATATTTCTGAGTACGAGGTATTGGTTATTTTCTGCTGTACTAGTAGATCCTTGGTGCTTTGTACGCTTTGGTAACTTTTGTGTTGGGATTACGTTATTGGTTGTGTGGAGTTGTTCATTTTAATGAGTTGATATTGGGAATAGGTTGTGCAGCGTAACAGTATTAGAATGAATTGATAATGCAATTGAGTTGTACGACACAAAAGATATTGATATGATATTGGGACAGGGTTACACGCCATAATAGATATTGCGATATTGTTGGGATCGGAGCGCGCGCCGCAACAAAGTATGATGTGTTGTAGTGATTATAGCTGTAATGTTTCATTTCAGTACTGTCATATGAAGATTTTGAGATGATGTTATTCTGGGACCCTCTGTTAGTTGACCTTCGAGTCTTGGTCTTATGAGTTTACTTGCTTTTCCTATATTTTTATAGTTTTTTATTATTATTCGTATAAGTTTATGTGAGTGTCTTGTCATAGCCTTGTTACTACTTTGTGGGGGTTAGGATCGACAGTTACAAAGTACATGTGATCAGTTGTAATACTAGACGAATGTACTTCTTGTGCAGATCCCGATGTCGGCCCCAACAGTGTGTAGAGGAGTTCGCTCAGATCTGACCTGCCAAGAAAACTTGAGGTAGAGCTGCTTGGCATTCGTAGTCCCTTAAGTTCTCTTTTATTCTATCTTTGCTATTTATTTTGATTCAAACAGATGTATTTGTTCAGACCATATTTGTAGTATTCTAGTCGCTCATGTACTTGTGACTCCGAATTTTTGAGATTAATATAAATCTTGTTATTTATGGATTTATCATGTGCAATTCGGTTTTTACCAACCACTAATTATTATTATTCTATTTTAACTTGTAAGAAAAAATTGCTTAATTCTATGCTTGACGTCGGCTTGCCTAGCAAGTGGATGTTAGGTGCCATTACGGTACTGTGGTTGCGATTCCGGATCGTGATACTGATGCCCGAGTTGATCAAATCGATTAGCTTGACACCAAGAACCTCCAAATCTTGGATCCGCCTCTGAGTATCTGAATCCCAACTATTCAGCAAAGTTTATTCAACAAAATTCAGGAAAATATGTATAAGAAAAAAACACCATATAAACATAGCTTTTGAAAAAAGAGCTTTTTGGAAAAAGTTTATTAAAGAGCTTTTTAGAAAAAGTTCTTAACAATAATACGAAAAACTATTCGCTTTTATATATATATATATATATATATATAT
>MU721522.1:203784-221105 GCA_026770625.1 Nicotiana glauca | reverse complement strand
CTCTGAATCTTTTAATAATAATCCCGTTTCGATTGTCCTTTAATTGGAAAAACTCCCTCGCGCCCCCACGGCGCGCCAAAAGGAGGTGCGACATTTCCTACAACAACAGTTATCAGTCCAACATTCAGATAGCACCGTATGAGGCCTTATATGGGAGACGGTGTAGATCTCCGGTTGGTTGGTTTGAGCCCGGCGAGGCTAGGTTATTGGGGACAGAGTTGGTCCAGGATGCTTTAGATAAGGTAAAGGTGATCCAGGAGAGACTTCGTACAGCTCAGTAATGTCAGAAGAGTTATGCGGACAGGAAGGTTCGAGATGTATCTTATATGGTGGGCAAGAAGGTCTTGTTGAAGGTTTCGCCCATGAAGGGCGTTATGAGATTTGGGAAGAAAGGAAAGTTGAGTCCGCGGTTCATAGGGCCTTTTGAGATACTTAGGAGGATTGGGGAGGTGGCCTATATGCTTGCTTTGCCACCCAGCTTGTCGGGGGTTCATCCGGTATTCCATGTTTCTATGCTCCGGAAGTATGTTGGGGACCCGTCTCATGTTTTAGACTTCAGCACGGTTCAGTTGGATGATGATTTGACATATGATGTGGAGCCAGTAGCTATTTTAGGTCGTCAGGTTTGGAAGTTGTGGTCGAAGGATATAGCTTCGGTGAAGGTACAGTGGAGAGGTCGGCCCGTGAAGGAGGCTACTTGGGAGATCGAGCGGGAGATACGGAGCAGATATCCTCACCTGTTTGAGGCTCCAGGTATGTTTCTTGACCCGCTCGAGGACGATCGTTTGTTTTAGTTGGGGAAGATGTGACGACCCGGCCCATCGTCACGTGAGTACCGCCCCATTTCCCCCATATTATTTTACTCTATGCTTCATTATCAGTATTTGAGGTGATCGAGTAGAATTGGATTGGTTTTAGATGGTAATGAGACACTTAGTCTCTTAAAGGAAAGCTTGTTTTGGAAAAAAAGTCAACTAGAAGTTGACTTGTTAGTTAGAGGGCTCGGAATTGATTTTCGATGATTCAGTTAGTTCCGGGGGATGATTTGAGGCTTAGGAGCGTAATTGGAAGTAATTTTAGAGTTTCGGCGTAGAAGTTAGCCTGTTTTGGAGAAGTTAGCATTTTGGCGATATCGGGTTGGTAGGTGAGATTTTGATCCGAGGTTCGGAATGGAATTTCGAGAGTTGCAGTAGCTCCGTTAGGTGATTTGGGATGTGTGTGCGAAATTTCAGTTGATTCGGAGGTGTTTAGGTCGAGTTTTTGATCGAATGTGAGTTTCGGAAGTTTTGGTTGAACTTAGGCTTGAATCCGTCGTGAATTGGTGATTTTTGTGTTGTTGGATGTGTTTTTATGATTGGAGCGAGTTCGTATGATGTTTTAGGATGGGTTGGCACTTTTGGTTGAGGTCCCGGGGGCCTCGGGGTGTTTTCGGGTGGTCAATCGGACCAATCTTGGCCTTTGGGAGTTGCAGAAAATAGCTGAAGTGTTGCAAAGATTTTTGCTCTATGCGATCGTATAGGGAGCATTGCGATCGCATAGGAGGTTCTGTTAGGGGTTCTGATTTTTCTCTATGCGATCGCGTAAGAGGGTGTGCGATCGCATAGGTTGGGAGGCTGTGCTCTGCGATCGTAGGGGTATTTATGCGATCGCATAAGAGGATTTTTGGAGGCTGGATTTTTGTGCTATGCGATCGCAATAGGAGCGATGCGATCGCATAGGTTTATTTTACACCTGGGCAGAATGTTTTAAGGTCATTTCATCCGCGAACCAAGTTTATTTTCCACCATTGTTAAGCGACCTTGGGAGCTTTTGACGCGATTTTAAGAGGGTTTTGACTGGGAATCGATTGAAGGTAAGTCCTATGGCCTAGAAACATCATTTAATTGTGATTTCAACACCTAAATTCATGGAAATTGATTAAAAAGGGAAGAACTAGGCTTGGGTTTTTGAAAGAGAAATTGGGATTTGAGGGAGCATTTGGACTCCGATTTTGGTAAACTTTACATGCATAGACTCGTGTCGAGATAAGGAACATTTTGGTGTAAAAATTTCTGACTTTCGAGAAGTGGGCTGGAGGCTCGGGTTTTGCAAAATTCATGATTTTCGATATTTTTCGAGCCTTTTCGATTGGTTTATATCCCTTAGCCTATTGTAATGTATTCATTGTGGTTTGGCCAGATTCGACGCGCGAGGAGGTCGATTTGCGAGGAAAGGGCATTGCGAGCTAGTCTTTGGGTGGCTAGAGGTGAGTAATTGATGTAAATGCTGCTTTGAGGGTTTGAAACCCGGACTTTCACATCGCGCTATATTGAGGCGTGACACGCATTCTATGACAAGTGCGGGGTCGTTTACTGATGGGGATTGTGACTTGGTCCATCTCGAGTGTTATATCTACTATATTGGCGATTGAGACGCATACCTTATTACTGTGAATTGGGCTTATTGCCATGTTTGGGGACTTGTGCCGACCTGTAGAATCCTTAGGGGATCTTCTTAGTTTTCCTCACTTGTTTGCATAAATTATACTCTCAGTCATGTTTTCAACTGTTAAAAAAAATATAAGGACTGTGTTTTAGTCATGAATATTAAATGAAAAGGATATGAGGGCTGAGATCCCTATAGTATGTCATGCCCGAGTGGCTGTGAACTTATTCGACTGAGATGGGTCGAGGACCCGATAGTGAGGATGTTTTCTTTGATATGGATCGGGCTGCACGCCGCAGCAATGATATACTAGAGCCTATTTGATGCCACGAGATGGCTGATATTGCGCTTGGACTGTAGGAGCCCCTTCGGAGTCTGTACACACCCCCAGTGAGCGCCATCAACGTTAAATAAGTGGAGCGGGTTGCACGCCGTAGAGGGTACTAGAGTGTACCATTATATGTGTTGCATCTTATCATGTATTATACCCTTAATTATATTATTGTTTTACATGTTTACACCGATATTGATCTGAACTGTTAGATATAGGTTACTGTGTGTATTTTCTGCGATTTCTTACTTTCAGACTGTATTTATGTTTATTACTCATTGGGTCGGAGTACTCACTTTACTCCCTGCACCTTGCGTGCAGATCCAGGTTCTTCTCAGGCTGAGTAGATCCAGTTTGATCGAGTAGAGTTAGCTTTCGGGAGCATCGAGGTAGCTACACGGCATTCGCAGCCTTAGATTCCTCCCCTCTGTCCCTATCTTTTGTTTCCGCATTATTAGATTTTAGACAGACTTTGTAGTAGGGTGAAACTCTGTATTTAGAGGCTCAGGTTCGTGACACCGGGTCCATGGTTGGGCTATATTCTGTATTTTGTTAAACTTCCGCATTTTTATCAGTATTTCCTGATCTTTGAGTTAAATGGTTTGGTGATTCACTGTTTTATCTATCTATCTCTGTTTATCAATTGGGTTAAACATTGGAAATGGTCGGGCTTGCCTAGTAGTGTGTTGGGCGCCATCATGACCGGGTTGGGGTCATGACAGAAACCTCTGCACTGACAACCGCCACGAAGGTCCAATTAAGAGAAGCAGTCCTACCCAGCCATTCGCTGGTCTTTGGAATACAAACCACTCTGCTAGAACATAATCCGATGCACCTCGCCACTCAACCCGTGGCATTTTCCGGCGTAGCCCATAGCGCAATAGTCTAGAATAACCCAATACTGAGACACCCAGTCTACACTCCAACATCATATCCAAAATCTAACATACCAAGCAAAGAAAGATCCACTCGGGCCTCCAAATCCCAATAGCCGCTAAATGGTGCCGATACGCACGATCCACCACCACTGCATAGCCTGAACATGAGAACTCCCAGTCTCTAACTCCATATAGTAAACGAATCACCATATCTGATCCCGAATTCCGCCGTATGAATACATATCACACCTCAAGTACCCAACCATTCCACGGAAGATATTCTAAAATTCCCCTGTGCCATCACACAAACTCAGATATCAGCAGTCGATCTAACAAGAAAGCGCTGCAATACTACTGAAGTATCATCAGTTTAATCACATTACCCCTTTCCGAGACAAATATTCTCGTCAAATCACTTCCAATTAGCAATACCATTTTCCTTGATTATCTGAGGCTACTCGTTGCCTAAGAGTTTTATGAGCTTTTTTTCAAAACTGAACTGTAACTCATCTAGCCAAGGACTCCCACTGATCCTATTTGGAAGAAAATCATTACACATTCCATGCTTCACATGCCCATAGAAGATATATACATCTCCAAACGATGATGAAACCCAACAAGAATTCTTCCCCAATTCCATTTGCACAAGCTAAACTGTCAGGATTGAATCCTTCTAACTAGACCAGACTAAACAAGCTGCCAACACTCAAGAGCTTTGCTGCACAATACCTGTAAGGGCTCATTACCTCGATCACATACAAAGAATTAATCATATCCTTACCATACTGATTCGGTTTACTATCAAGATACTCCATCCATCTAAATTTCCTTCTATTTCATCCTCAACTTAATCTTTCCTCTTGTTGTAGCACCAAAATTCCTCAACCCAGGCTCACTACACGAGACTCAAGCACAAGACCACACTGTCTAAGACCCATAAGCCGTCGAATACTCTCTCAAATATTACCAGAAACATCACGCTCGAATACTTTAATCTGAAGAACTTCCTGCGAATCCGAATCCGTTACTTTTACTTTCCTGATACTAATACATAGAACTCCATAATTAACCCAGAAATACCACAAATCTGAACCTCTTCCAATGAAAACACAGTTTCTAACCACACATGCAGCTTAAAATATCCTGCAGAATCTTGAACACATTAGAACCATTCTCGAAAGTCATTCACTCTTATTCAAACTACAAATTACCTGACCCAACGAATAGGACCACCGTGCCTTATTGGCATTCTGATGCCGCAAAATGAAATCCTCATCCCGATACAACCAAGCAACTTCCTGCTCTATTCACCGAGTATTCTTAACCATTAACAACTTAAGACATCCTGTGATTCTCTCCCCCTATGAAGCATAATGTAGCCTTCGACCAAATTTCCCTTTACTCTAGCCATAGCTAATTTACTCGTCTGCCCCAAACTGGAACCAACATAGTACCTAACCGTGCAATCAACTGCTCACAGCAGACTCCCCACTTAGCTCGAAGCCATAGATCAAGATACACTTAATATCTCATAACACTTTTACTCTATTGATGCCACAATACCGTAGTGAGATTAAACTCAAATCATTTATAAGTTTGTGAAAACATAGATAATCTAGTACTGTAAATCTTCTGCAAATCTCGCATTCATCCCCGTAACAGTTAAGCCTACGCTCTTAAGCGACCCAAAATTTCAAATTTCACCACGTACCCTTCAACTATACATGAGATCTTCTAACATACACATAAGGATCACACCACTTCAGAACACTCCATAGGAGATAACCCACCTGCTTCGCCTCAATATAACGTTTTCGAATACCTTCCACTGTCATACACATTACACAGTTACTTAGTCTTCCTGAGTCTAAACTCATACCGCAACTTGAAATTTACTTCACTCCCATCTAGGAGACACGAAAAGATTCTTCACGCGCCCATAACTCGGAGCTACACATCCAATAACAATGGAATCATACACTTACTAGTTTATTTATCATCCCGCTGGCCTTCCTCGTCACTTCCAAGTTACATAGATATATCCCGCCGTACTAAAATACTCATCACATAGCTATTCAACCGTCACTTCCACTAATAGGGACACTGCCGAACATATAAGTTCAAAACACTTACTCACACAATCAGCACTTCAGTGCTCAAGCCATAGGCAAATATCCGGCCTCAAGTCCTCCAGACTGGCTCAACATAAAACTCACAGAGATCACATCTCGCCCCTTGATCAGGGAATCACAAGCCATCAAGGCATATCGGATATTGAGCGCTCATGCGCGCATACAAATGTGTGGAAATAATTTCAAAAGTTTCTTTTCAATCTAAATCAAGGACGCACGATAAGAATTCAAGAATGTGAAGTTTTCCTAAAGGTTCTGCAACCCCTCGAGGATAAATACAGACGTCTCTGTACCGATCCGCGAGACTCTACTAAACCTGCTCATGACTCGTGAGACCTAGTAACCAAGGATCTGATACCAACTTATCACGATCCAAACCCCGCTCCGGTCGTGATGGCGCCTCTCGTGAAGACAAGGCCAACCAACCAACCCTATTTGTCTTTTTCAAAAAAATGGATAACATGAATAAATAATTTTTAAAGATGATTCAATAATATTACTTAGCGGAAGTACAACCAAACATAGCCCAAACCGGGTGTCATAAGTCACGAGCAACTATTATAGTATAACTACCGCTACAAGTCTGAAATATACAAATAGGACTGCTAAAATAAGAAAGAACACGCGGCACTGCGAATGCTGGCAGTCACCTCGCTAATCTCCATTAACTTAGCCTCTGATCTGCTCAAAACCCGCTACCGGGTGACAAAATACCTCCATCTGCACTCGAGGTGTAGGGAGTAAAGTGAGTAATCCAACTCAGTGAGTAATAAAAATAAATAATAACTGAGCAGTAAGAAATTACGTAAAGCAACCAACATGCTGTATAGAAGCCGGGTACAACTTTCTGAGAAAACAGTGAAATCTGTGATATCTTTAGAAATACCTTGGCTCAGTTCAAATCTCTTATGAAAATGGTCTTTTCAATAATTACGAAAACGATTTCAAAACAGTTAGTGCTGATAAGCACAAAAAAATTTGCCTTCGAGCATAAATACCCCAGTATAACAGGTAAACAGACAAGTAAATATGCAAGATGAGCACATCAAGTTCGTCCCTCGGGCATGATTCATGTTCCTAGTCAGTCATTGTTACCTGACTGGTCAACCATTGTTACCTGACCAACACGTGAATTACAGTGCCATTGTTATCACTGGTCAGTCATTGTTACCTAACTGGTCAGTCATTGTTACCTGACCAAAACGCGTATAATAGTGCCATTGTTACCACTGTCTAAAATTTATCCGCTCTAGATGGGTACCCGCGCTCACTATGGGAGTGCAGACTCCGGAGGGTCTCCTACAGCCCAAGCGCTATATCATCATAAGGCCTGAAAGCCTGTACATATCAACATGAGGCTTGAAAGCCTTTTCACAATACACTCGAGGCCTGGAAGCCTCCTCACATATAACTCGAGGCCTGAAAGCCTCCTCACATCACTCAACATATCCTCACATATGGCCCTCGACCTCAATCAGTCCAAAAAAAATAATCATAAACCCCTCGGGTATCAGTAAAACAATAACGCTCAGCTCAACCAATAGTTCAAATATCAGTTAAAACTCAAGGTTGAGTAAAAATATAGCTGAGTTCATGAAATAGTATAATTCAAATGGACTGAGTTTAAATAATATAACAAATAGTGAGGAAAATAGTGATGATAGCTCACAAGGAGTTCAAACAGTCGGCAATAAGCCCCAAGTATGGCAATAAGCCCAAGTCATAGTGAAAAACAAGTCATAGTGAAATACGCAGTAAAATCAACAGTCGTAACGGACCAAGTCACAATCCCCAATGGTGCTCTACCCCACGCTCTCTATCCGACGTGCAAGTCACCTCAATATAGCACTATGGGTGCAAATCCGCTGTTTCAAACCCTAAGGATATCATTTACAATCATTACTTACCTCGAACCGGTCTCTAGCTCTTGACGCCTTTGCCCCGCAAACCGGCCTCCGCGCGTGTCGAATCTATCTAACATCAGAGCGAATACATCACAATATGCCAATGGGACAATACCCAATAAAAAACAATTGGAAAATAGCAAAAATCTCGAAATTAGCAAAACTCGAGCCCCGGGCCCATTTTTCCAAAAATCAGAAAATTCACATCACCGGATTCCTCAGCTTCTCACGAGTTCATACATACAAAGAACTCTCAAATCCGAGCTCAAATGGCCCTTCAATGTCCAATTTTAAAATCTCAAAACTAAAGCCCTAGTTCTTCCATTTTTAGCTTAATTTCCATGAATTTCTAGGTGGATTTCACAATAAGAACGAGTTTTAAGTTCAAAAATCTTACCTTCAATCGATTCTCCTTGAATCCCTCTTCAATTTCCTTTAAAAAGCTCTCAAAAGATCAACAATGGAGTAAATGAGCCCCTAAATCGCGAATGAAATGTTTTAAAACATTCTGCCCAGGTCACTATAGCTAACCCTATGCGATCACAATTAAGCCCATGTGATCGCATAGAACAAATTTCTGCCCCCAATTTTTAACCCTATGCGATCGCATAGACCCCTCTGCGATCGCATTGCACAATGACTTTACACTGTGCGATCGCAAGCCTCCCACCGCGATCGCATTGAACAACCAAAAAACCCCTCAAATTCCTTCTATTCGATTGCATGACACCCTGTGCGATCGCATAGAACAAAAATACTCTGCAATTTTTCTGCTGCATTTTACAACTACAAACTTCCCGTTGACCATCCGAAATCACCCCGAGGCCCCCGGGACCTCAACCAAAAATACAAACATGATCCAATACCTTATTCAAACTTGGTCCAATCATCAAAACACCACGATTAGCACTAAAACCATCAAATTACATCAAATCCAATCCTAAGTTCTTCAAATTCTTCCGAAACTCGCACTCGATCAAAAACCCAACCAAACCACGTCCGAATGACCTGAAGTTTTTCACACACATCCCAAATCACCTAACGAAGCTACAACAACTCTCGGAATTCCATTCCGACCCTCGGATCAAAATCTCACCTATCAACCGAAAATCGCCAAAATACTAACTTCGCCAATTCAAACCTAATTCTACACCGGACCTCCAAAATCAATTCCGATCACACTCCTAAGTCAAAAATCATCCCCCAAAGCTAACCGAATCACCAAAATTCACATCCGATCCCTATAACTCATAAGTCAACATCCGGTTGACTTTTCCATATCAAACCTTCCGTAAAGAGACTAAGTGTCTCATTTTCTACCAAAACCAATCCAAATAGACTCTAACACACCAATTACTGACAATGAAACATGAAGAAGCATAAAATAGGAAAAACGGAGCGGTAATTCACGAGACGATGAGTCGGGTCATCACAAAAAACTTCATCAGAGTATTGAAATTCAGAAAATAATTTGAAGAACATAAAAACTTCATCGTTTTTCTATAAAACAGTATATAAAAACTTTGATTATTTTTTATTACATACTATTTATTAATTACAATATTATTTACTGTTATGATTTTTCCATTAATTGAACTCTTATGTTGTTGACAGTGAGAAATGGTAATTGATAATGGAAATCCTTCTGCGACTGTTGGTGCAACGACGATAGCCTCATCAAGCCGCACTGCTGTTCCTCCGACCGAGAAATCAGGGAAAATTTTCTGGAGCCAATTTCAAAGGATGGCAGCAAAGGGTGTTCTTCTGGCTTACCACACTTGATATGTAGAAATTTACTAGTGAAGAGCATCTAGTGCCTGCTGCGGACATGCCAGATAATAAAAAGTTCATGATTGTTGAGGCGTGGAAGCAGACAAATTTTCTTTGCAAAGGCTATATCTGAAGTGCTTTAGAGGATGACTTGTACAATGTGTACAGTGCAATGAATACTTCGAAAGAATTATGGGACGCACTTGAGAAGAAGTACAAAACAGAAGATGCATGCTTGAAGAAGTTCGTGGTTGCCAAATTTATAGACTATAAGATGATAGACAAGAAAACTGTGGGAACCTAAGTTCAAGAGCTTCAACTTATTTTTCACGACCTTATTACTAAAGATATGGTCTTGAATGAAGCATTTCAAGTGGCTGCTATGATTGAAAAATTGCCTCCTTCGTGGAGAGATTTCAAGAACTATCTTAAGTACAAGCGTAAAGAAATGAAGTTGGAAGATCTTGTGAGACGCCTATAGATCGAGGAAGACAACAAAACTGCCGAGAAGAAGTTTCATGGAAATTCAACGATCATGAGAGCTAATATCCTTCAGGAGACTGCTGCAAAAAGTAAGAAGAGGAAGAGGTCTTCTAGACAAACTAAGGAGCAGAACAAAAAGAAATTCAAAGGCAGCTGCTACAATTATGGAAAAGTTGGTCACAAAAGCCCTAATTGTCGTCTCCCTAAAAAGGAAAATAAGAAGGGACAAGCCAACATAGTGGAGAAGAATAATGAAATTGATGATCTTTGTGTGACGCTTTCGGAATGCAACCTAGTTGGAAATCCGAAGGAGTGGTGGATTGATTCTGGAGCCACTCGACATGTTTGTGCTGTCAAAGAAGCATTTGCAACTTACTCTACTACAGTTCCGAAGAAGAAATTTCCATGGGAAATAATGCAACAATCAAGATTGAAAGTTATGGGAAGATATTCCTAAAGATGACTTCCGGCAAGGTGTTAATGCTCAACAACGTTCTTCATGTTCCTACTATTAGGAAGAATTTAGTTTCTACTTCTTTACTTGTAAAGAATGGATTCAAATGTGTATTTGTTTATGATAAAGTTGTTGTAAGCAAGAATGTACATTGGAAAAGGCTACTTCACGGAGGGCCTTTTCAAACTCAATGTGATAGTTGTTGATAGTATGAATAAATTTTCAGTGTCTTCTTATTTATTGAAGTCAAATGATTTATGGCATATTTGTTTAGGGCATGTCAATTATAAAACCTTGCGGAAGTTAATTAATTTAGAAGTATTGCCTAAATTTGAGTGTAATAAATTGAAATGTCAAATATGTATTGAATCTAAGTTTGTAAAACATCCTTATAAGTCTGTTGAAAAGAATTCAAATTCTTTAGACTTAATTCATACTGACATTTGCGATATGAAGTCGACACCATCTCGAGGTGAAAAAAAATATTTTATTACTTTTATTGATGATTGCACTAGATATTGTTATGTTTATTTGCTTAATAGTAAGGATGAAGCAATTGAAGCATTTAAGCAATACAAGAATAAAGTGGAGAATTAATTGAATAAAAAGATCAAAATGATTAAAACTGATAAAGGTAGAGAATATGAATCTCCATTTGTAGAAATATATTCGGAATATGGAATTATCCATCAAACTACTGCACCTTATACACCTCAATCCAATAGAATCGCGAAAAGGAAAAATCGGACATTAAAGGAAATGATGAATTCCTTATTAGTAAGTTCCGGATTACCGTAGAGTTTGTGGGGGAAAGCTCTCCTTACAGCTAACTGAATACTCAATAGAGTAACCCACAGCAAAATGCAATCTATTCCATATGAAAAATGGAAAGGAAGAAAACCCAACTTGAAATATCTCAAAGTGTGGGGATGTCTAGCAAAAGTACAAGTTCCTTTACCTAAAAGGGTTAAAATCGGACCAAAAATAGTAGATTGCATTTTCGTTAGATATGCTACAAACAGTAAAGCATGTCGGTTTTTGGTTCATAAATCCGATAATCCCGAGATTCATGTTAATACGGTAATGGAATCAGATAATGCTAAATTCTTTGAAAGCATCTATCCATATAAAACTGAATGTGAGTTGTTAAGTGAAAGACCTAAATGATCTCGGAAAGAAACTAAGGAAAATACTCCAAGTATAGAAGATCCAAGGCGTAGCAAACATCAAAGAACATCTACTTCCTTTGGACCAGATTTTGTGACATTCTTGCTTGAAAATGAGTCTCAAACTTTTAAAGAAGCTATGTCGTCTTCTGATTCAACATTTTGGAAAGAGACAGTCAATAGTGAGATTCAATCAATTTTGGATAACCATACATGAGAATTGGTTGATCTTCCTCCAGGAAATAAGCCTTTAGGTTCAAAATTGATCGTTAAACGATAAAATAAAACCTGATGGAACTATTGACAAATATAAGGTAAACTTGTTGTCAAATGTTATAGACAAAAGTAATGCTTGATTACTTTGACAAAAAAAAATTTATTTCTTGATTACTTTGACACTTACTCGCCAGTAACAAGGATAACATCTATTAGGGTGTTAGTGCCGTGTATGGTCTTGAAATCCATCAAATGGATGTTAAAACAACTTTCTTAAATGGAGATTTGGAGGAAGATATTACATGGAACATTTGGAGGAAGATATTACATGGAACAACCTGAGGGTTTTATGGTTCCCGGTAAAGAAAAGAAAGTGTGCAACCTTGTTAAGTTGCTTTATGGACTTAAACAAGCACTCAAATAATGACATACAAAATTTGACCAAACAATGTCGGCAAATGGATTTAAAATCAAAGAGTGTGAAAAATGTATTTACATTAAAAACACTCCAGGTCATGAAATCATTGTTTGTTTATATGTTGATGACATGTTTATAATAAGTAAAAGCATGGCAGATATAAATGCTACAAAGTGCATGTTTGCTAGAAAATTCGACATGAAAGACTTAGGAGTTGCTGATATGATCTTAGGAATCAAAATTCACAAGACTCCACAAGGTCTAGCATTATCACAGTCTCACTACATTGAAAAGGTACTTGACAAGTTCAAGTATTTGGATATCAAAATTGCCAAGACTCCAATTGACGTGAGTTGTGCACTTCAAAAGAATGAAGGTAAAAGTGACTCACAACTGGACTACGCAAGAGTATTAGGAAGTTTGATATATATCATGAATTGTATGTGACCAGATATAGCACGTGCTATTAGCAAACTGATTCGGTTTACAAGTAATCCCAATCAAATACATAGGATGGCAATGAAATGAATTTTGGGGTATCTGAAACATACCCAAAATTATGCTTTGCATTATAACAAATATCATTCCGTGATCGAGGTATGTAGTAATGCAAATTGAATCACCGGATCATCTGAAGTTAAATCCACGAGTGGATATATTTTCACAATTGGGGTGGAGTAGTGTCTTGGAAATCGTCCAAACAAACATGCATCGCCATTTCTACAAAGGAATTTAAATTCATAGCTTTAGATAAGGCCGGTGAAGAAGCTGAATGGCTCCAAAATTTCTTGGAAGATATTCTATTTTGGCCCAAATCTTTAGCACCTATTTGTATACATTGTGATAGTCAAACGACAATAGGTAGGGCAGGGAGCGTTATGTATAACGAAAAATCTCATCATATTAGACGGAGACACAATACCTTTAGAAACTACTCTCTAGTGGTGTTATCATAATTGACTACGTAAAGTCAAGAGATAATGTATCGGATCCACTTACAAAAGGCCTATTTAGAGAGACAGTTGAACGATTATCAAAGGGAATGAGGTTAAAGACCTAGGATAAGTCATCATGGCGGTAACTCTACCAAGCAGACTGGAGATCCCAAGAACTAGGTTCAAAGAGATCAAACAAAGTTATGAATAACGGTTCAATATTTTCAAATAACTCAACCCATTCTCATGATGAAGACAATTTTAAAATGAGGTAAAACATTAAGGCTTTTTGATGAGTCAATAAAACTAAAAGCTTTTTAATGATTTGCTAAGTCTGACAGGATATGACCAGATAGTGTGTTTTTGGGATTACACGTTTAGGAATCACCTATGTGAGTTTGAAGTGTAAGCCGCTTCAAGGAGAATGAAAGTAAAGGCCTATTCTCTAAGCACTCATGAAACCAAGCGGTGTTCATGGCTGAAACGAACACAACCGTGAGAACCATAGATGGTTAAGATCGATTGTGTGACTGATGTTGTCTATGTATACAACAAATCTCGACGGTTCAAAGATATCAAATCTATCGATTGACCGAGTATATACGATATAAGTTCACTACGAAAAGTTCAAAGGGAAACCTACTTATCCAGATGCAATTAATTCTTGCATGTAAAGCACACACACGTCCGTGCATTCCTTAAAGTTTATAGACATTCCCCATTCATGTGGGAGATTGTTGGATTTTGTTATTATTTATCAATAACAACAGAGATGTGAATGGAAAATGGTGAAAAAAAAATGGAGGGAAGTGAAATTTTGAATGAGTTCATTTCACTAATGCACTTTGTCCCTCATTGATAGAAGGAAATAAAATCTTTGTGTATATATAGAGAAGCTCATTTTTAGCTCTTAAAGAGTTAAGAAGAAAGCAAGCCTCGTGCCATCGTCGTCGTCGCTCGCTCGGCTCGGCTTCGGCTTTGGATTTGGATTTGGAAAGAAAATCTTTGTGTATATATAGAGAAGCTCATGTTTTAGCTCTTAAAGAGTTAAGAAGAAGGCAAGCCTCGTACCGTCGTCGTTGTCGCTCACTCGGCTTGGCTTCGACTTCGGGTTTAGATTTGAATTTGGTCAAAGATTGATTGATTAATCTTTTTGGACAATTTTTTTCAAATATTTAATTAATTAATCAAATTAATTAACACAAATTCAATTCGGAATAACCCATGACCCGTGACCTGGTTCCGTTCGGCCCGATTTCTTTCCCAAATTATTTTAAATCTATTTAAGTTTCCCGCAATATTTCCAAAAGCTATGGCTATTCTGAAACAATGTCTAATCTGTTCCAACAGTCATGGCTGTTCTGAAAGGTTACAAACCTTTTCAGAAATAGTACCAAATTGGTTATAAATATTCCTTCAAATCTCAAAGTATTTACTTACGAAATTTTTTGATAATCTTTTTCTTTTTATGCACAAAAATTCCAGTGTATTTTACAACCTTCAAGTGGTTCGCTGTTCATTGGCGTTTTTAGTACCAACACTCCAGTGAGGTAAATCGTTCTATCCTAGGAGGATATATTCTAGAACCTAGAGTACTTGAGGGGAATAATTTTCTTAAGGACACATTGTGTATTCAATGAGCTCGATTTGTTCCTATGCCGTTTTCAAAATTTATGAAGTTCAAATACTGTTTTCAGAATTTATTTCTACTAACTTTCTGTTTCTGTTTTTGGAAAGATTATTATTTTATTTATATACAACAATACAGATTAATAACACTTCTTTCCTATATGTACAAGTTTTTGCATGCAAAGTTGGTGGAATATAGCATGTACCTGGTGACCGAGGCGGGTACGGATGCAGGTATTATCGATGGGTTCAATTGAACCCATAATTTTCGATACCAAGTAAAA
The DNA here is from genome assembly GCA_026770625.1 of Nicotiana glauca. NCBI lineage: Eukaryota > Viridiplantae > Streptophyta > Magnoliopsida > Solanales > Solanaceae > Nicotiana > Nicotiana glauca. The sequence goes on along the minus strand of MU721522.1, from coordinate 206,081 downwards.
ATTTATTAAAATTACAAAAATAGTATATGTGAATCCATAACTTTAAAAATATAATGGATTCCCGCTTAAAACTTTAAAAGTTGAACCGTTTAAACCTGTTGCATTTTTTCTTTAAAGGGTGTGAATGCGAAATGGAAGAGACACCTTTTGGATTGCACCCCTCCATCTCACCCTTCCTTTGTCTATAAATTTAGAGGCTTGCCTCATTTTTCAGATATGAAAAAATCTGAAAATTTATCCCCTCTTTTCTATATTATTGCATTATTTTCAAATAAACATAAGTGTCGAGTGTGATTTGCTCCATCTGATGAGTTCGCTGAAATTCTGTAGTTTCGATTGCCAGTATTGCATAATAGTTATTCCGTTCTATCCTGGGAGGAATTAATCCAAAAACCTTGGGCAACAGTGAGGGGATTAAATTCCTTAAGGACACACAAGCAACTTGTGGGCTCGGAATTATTATTTCACGTTTTGTTTATTGAACTAATGTTTGTTTACTTCTCTGATTTTTTGATTTTTAACACAGTATCACCAACAATTTTAAGGAATTTAATTATCTTTATGTGTTCTTGGCAAATGGCTGATGGAGAGGAAAACTGGAGCGCAAATTATTTTGTACTGGGATATAAAACGGTGCAACTATTGGTCATTGTGGTCAGACCGTTACAGGGTAGAGAAGTTTAACTTCATCAATCATGAGTAGGAATGGCGGCTGTTAAATATGAATCCAACGTTCTACAAGAGATATTCTGTAAGTATGGTCTTAGAAAAGACAAAGGCTACTGCATTATCGGTAGATGGTAATCAACGAACCAAAATACATATCTTGGTTATTAATGGGCAGAAGAAAACCAAATGAATAAACCAAGTCCAGATAAGTTCCAAGTTCTTTGGTATTTTGAGTTATGTGGAAGAATTTGAATTTCATAAATTTTGCACTTGTTCATTGGTTTTTTATTTTGGTGTTTTAAGAACTATTGCATGAATTAATATAATGGTAATTTTATATTAATATCATGGTGATGTCACGCACCGAAAATGTTGAAGTGGACTAATTATTATGGAGCGGTGATGCCTTTTGAAACGTTGAGTAAAATACATATTTATTCAACAGAAATGAAGTCAAGATTTGTTTAAGAGAAGGCATAATTCGTTGAAGTTGCATTCTCATATTTTCGTTGGTTTCTTTAGTAATGCATTAGAGGCTATGAATATTTTATTCGTTGAAGTTAATCTTTATACTGATTTCCTGATTTCTTCAATTTTGAAATATCTCTTCTAATCTGTATCAATGGTGTTGGCTGTGATTCTCTAGAAAAGCCATGTAACAAGGAAGAAGAATTTTGCTTCTGATATATATGGCATCCAATAGTATGCATAATCTAATGTGTCCTATCCATAAAAAAATACACATTTGTTATAACTCTGAAGGTATCAAGCAGAAAATATTTATCGGTTCTTCTTTAATTGTTTGGGGTGGAAGGCCTTGAAAAACCTTGGATATTTTTGTAAGCTTATGGTAATACTTGAAGTAATCTTGATATCATGAATATAATATATGTAAAGATGAACATATATGTGTTTGATTAAAGAATCAAACTGTTTAAAGAGTTATAATGATTTAGTTGAAAAATCATTTGGAAAGGGAATTAAGATTCTCGTAATTTTCTACACACGTTATGGAGAATAAAATCTTCGTAATTTTCTACTTCTGCTTCGAGATCAAAATCTGCGTGATTTTGTACTCGTTTGTAGAGATTAAAGTCTTCATGACATTATACTCATTTGTCTAAAATTAAAGTCAAAGTAACTTTATACTCTTTTTGGAGATTAAAATCTTAGTGATTTTCTACTCTAATTTATTATTCGGTTTGAAGATTAAAAACTTTATCGTCTGTTAAATTTGATTGTGTCACAAATTTACAAGGTTTGAAGATTAAAAACTTCACCGTTTATTAGATCTAGTTGTATTAGATATTACTCGGTTTGAAGATTAAACACCTTCATCGTTTATTAGATCTAGTTGTATCAGATGTTACTCGGTTTGAAAATTAAAAACTTCACCAATTATTAATTCTGAATGTGTGAGATTGGTTTGAAGATTAAAAACTTCACCATTTATTAATTCTGGCTTTATCGTGACACAGACAACAGTTCTTATAGTTTGCTCTACAAGGTAAAAGGGGCGGTGAATGTAAATCTCCTTTTGAAAAAATATGTTGGGAATATGGTATTATTCATCAAACGACAGGTCCTTAGTTACCTCAATTTAATGGAATCGCATAAAGAAAGAATAG
>MU721522.1:124992-188668 GCA_026770625.1 Nicotiana glauca | reverse complement strand
GCTGAAGTTATGCGAAAAAACGGGTACGCTTGCAATTTTTTTTGCAAAGCGGGCATAGGTTAAAATGTGGCACAAAAAACGGGTATAGATGCAATTGCCCCAGCCCAAAGCAAGCAGACTTCTAATCTGATCGCAGAACAAATCAAACTAGGCCAATCGTAGGCCCATGGAATTAATACACAACTTCCCTTCTCTTTTCTTTTTTCCCATGACTGCTACACCAATTTGCAAATAAAAAAAACGAAGATTTCTAGCCGTAAACCATAGATTAACATGAAACCCAAACTCTTTAAATCCCAACTTATCAAACTTTCATCTCATTTTAAGAAAAATCTAACTGAACAGACTGGACACAAAGAGACTGAATCTAAGGGAAAATATCACCAGTAATAGTAGATTTAAATTTAAACAAGCCGATTCGAAATCATGCTTAACCAAACTGATTCGAAAATGATTTAAGTGTAAACAAACTAGTTCAACAAGCAAACTAACATGAAACTAGCATATGAAAAACCATAACAAGGCTTGTGAGCACGTAATTTTTGCCTCACGTGAATTATTCCCACAAAATCAAAACAAAAATTATTTGTTTTATTGTGTGCAATTTTGTGAATTTTTGTGGAATTTTCTGTCATTATTTGCATTTGTCCTTGCATGTTTATTTATTTTAAATTAATAAAAAATAAAAAAAATATGTTGCAATTGTATTTGCATTTTAATCAGACATTTCAGAATTAATTGGTAAACTAAATATTTTACAAAAATGAAGAAAAGTCATAAAAAATAACGTACTTCACATTTTATTAATTAATGTTGAATTTTGTATTTTCTTTTAATTTCCTATTTAATTACTTGTGATAATTATTATTTAAAATTAATTAGTATTTTTTTAAGTTGATTTTTTATTTATAATTTAATTTAGGATTATTAGTATTAATTTTGGAAAACAATTTAGGAAGAAAAGAAAGAAAAAAAAATTAACAAAAAAAAGAAGGAAAATAATAATACTTGGATTTGGGCCTAAACCCTGAAGCCCAAACGAAAGCCAACCCCCAAACACATCTGAACCATCCCTTACCCGGCCCAATACCTTTCCCGACCCAGTCCGTTTCCTACTTAACCAAACGACGCTGTTTAACGGCCTTTGATCTAAGCCTTTAATCTCTTCTAATCCAACGACTCAGATTAGTTGCCCCCTTTTAATATACCCAAATCCAATACCCCCCCCAAACCCGTCTCTCTCACACCTCCCTCTCAGAAAATAACCCTCCCCAAAATCCTAGCCACCATCCTTCTTCTCCACCCCAAACCCGGCGGCGCCGGCTCCGATGGCCGCCAAACAAACACCCCATGAGTTTTCACCCAACTCCCAGATGAGTGGTAAGGGCGACACAGACGAGGACAGGAAAAGAGCTCCGCAAGGCAGGCCCACCATATCATCGTCATTCAAGCATGCAAGAGATCAGCCCTACCAGACCTATTGCAAAAGGCGGAAAGGATCAGAAGCTCTCCCAGCCACTGAGACACTTGAAGAATACTCAAAGCGGATAGAGAGGGGCACAAAGTATAATGACTTCAATCCAGAATCTCTCCAACTTCACAAGCTAGAGACACAACACATCCCAACAGCTATAGACATGGCACCCTTGCCCCCTACAGATAAAGATGTTTACATAGAAAAACTTATTGATAGATGTGCACAGAACTCTGTTACATGCACCAGAGATCTTGCATCAGACATTCTTCTCAATATGAGCACATTAGGTTTCACACTACCTAATGTGGAGGTGACAACACTCATCTTATCATCATGAATTAAGGATCAAATGAAGAGAGAGAGTGCAAAAATAGTTGATACTATCACCAGGACACTGCCTGTAACGACCCGGCCGGTCGTTTTTGAAATTCACGCCCGATCCCTCATTAACTATTTCCCCTAAGTTCGTTTATGTTATTTTAGTTTGCCGGGACGTTCGGTATTAGGATTCGGAGTGTTTTGGGACACTTAGTCCCTAAATGAGAGCTTAAGAGTTGAAAAAATGGTCCGTATTAGGAACAGTGTGGAGAAGACCTCGGAATGGAAATCTGATGTTCCATTAGATCCGTTAGGTGATTTCGGGATTGGGAGCGTGTTCAGAATGCATTTTGGGTGTTCGTAGCTCATTTAGGCTTGAAATGTCGAAGTTTGAATTTTTGAAGTTTCCGGTCCGATAGTGAGTTTTTGATCCGGGGGTCGGATTTTAATTCTGGAAGTTGCTATAGCTCCGTCATGTCATTTGGGACGTGCGAGAAAAATTTTAGGTCATTCGGGCGAGGTTCGGTTAGATTTTTGATCGAAAGCGTGTTTTGTTGGAATTTGAAGTTCTTAGGCTTGAATCTTTGATTTAATTGGATTTTCGGTGTAGCTTTAGGTGTTTTAAGGATTGGTACAAGTTTGAATGAGGTATTAAGTGGTATGGGTACTTTTGGTTGAGGTTCCGGGGGCCTCGGGATAATTTCGGGTGGTTAACGGGGGAAAATCTCTAAGTTTGCAGCAACTGGTATCTTATTTCTTATCGTATTTTTGCTTATGCGAATTGGGGACCGCAGAAGCGGAGCCGTAGAAGCGGCCTCCGTTACCGCAAAAGCGGTTGTTTGACCGCCTAAAGTACCGCAGAAGCGATTATTTATCCGCAGAAGAGGAACCTGCCCTTTATGAGAAGCCGCAAAAGCGAAAATGCCTGGGCAGAAATAGAAAATTTTGAGGGTTTAATTTCATAAGTTGAAAATCGGTTGAGAGCTCGGGAGAAGGCGATTTTGAGTGAGTTTTGGAGAGTAAATCTTTGGGTAACATTTCCTTGATCCCTTTTCATTATATTTCATCATTATATAGCTAAATACATCATTTGAAATCGAATTTAGGATAAAAAATTTGGTAATTTAGGGTAAAAGTTCATAGACCAAACTTTGGGGTTTTGAGGGGGCATTTGACCTCCGATTTGGGAGATTTTTATATGGTTAGACTCGCGAGAGTACGAGGGTTCTACAAAATGTGAAAATTATTTGATTCCGAGACGTTGGCTGGAGGGGCATTTTGGTTATTTTACATATTTTCGCGCCCTAACTTTAATTTTTATAGTGGAATCGGTTGTTTGCAATATTATTTACGATGTGTAATTGAATTGAATAGATTTGAGCCATTTGGAGTCGGATACTCATGGCAAGAACGTGGTGTTGGATTGATTTTGAGCCGGTTCGAGGTAAGTGACTTGTCTAACTTTGTGTGGGGGACCTTTCCCCTTAGGATTTGTTCTTGATATTTGAGTGCCTTGTACGCGAGGTGACGAGCGCGTACTTGAGCCGATTGATGAAAATCCGATTTTACTTAAGTTGTTAATAGTTAACTTTCTTTCTTATTTGCCTTATCTTACTTGAAGCTTATTACTTGTGCTAGACTAGGAAATCATGTCTACTTGACATAATTGCCTAATTGCTTAAGTTGTTAATCGTACTACGTGAAGCATGCTAGGCTAGTTCTAACTGCTACTCCGTTTTTCATACTTATCCCTTGGTTTGTTTCTGGCTGTGATTCCGCATTTACTTTGGGACTACGGGTTTGATTCCCGAGAGATCCCCCTGCACTTTTATTTTGGGACTACGGGACGGTATCCCGGGAGATCCTCCTGTACTTTTATTTTGGGACTACGGGACGGTATCCCAGGAGATCCTCCTGCATTTTTATTTGGGGACTATGGGATGGTATCCCGGGAGATTCCTCTGCACTTTTATTTTGGGACTACGGGATGGTATCTTGGGAGCTCCCCTGCACATAAATGATTGGACTACGGGACGGTATCCCAGAAGATCCCTTGATACTGGTACGAGAGTTGGACTACGGGACGGTATCCCAGGAGATCCTTTGATACTGGTATGAGAGTTGGACTATGGGACGGTATCCCGGGAGATCCATTGGACAGTTGAGGAGAGGGCTACAGGACGGTATCCTGGGAGACCCTCATTGGTATTTGAGATTGAGTTGTGTTTACCCTGCGTTTCTGCTTTATCCTGGTAGTTATTATTGTTTTGTTGATTTGCCTAATTACACTGTTGCGTTTATTATCTTTGTCAGATTTCCACACTGTTAATTATTGCTACTGTTATATTTTTGCCTCAGTAGGGCCCTGACCTTTCCTCCTCACTACCCAACCGAGGTTAGGCTTGACACTTACTGAGTACCCGCTGTGGTGTACTCATGCCCTTCCTGTGCATGTTTTCCATGTGCAGATCATACAGGTACCTCTACTCAGGTGCACTATCCTTGAGGAGAGGAGACATACGGAGACTTCGATGTATATCTGCAGCGTCTGCAAACCGAAGAGTCTTCTTCCTTATTCTAGTTGTAGAGCTATTATCCTATCATACTTTTGATGTCGTTATTCTGGAGATTAGAGTACTTATTGGAATTCTATAAGCCTGTGTTTTCCCGTGAGTTTTCGGGTTTTGGGATTTGGTTGTAGACTTCCGCATATTTTTTTTTTTAGTTGTACAGGCCGGACGGCCTTATACTCAGTTGTTATTTTCATATGTTCAGTTTTAATTGGTTTTTTCGCAAATATTACATCTTTTCTGCAATACTTGGCTTACCTGGTCGTGGGGACTAGGTGCCATCATGACATATTCACGATCGGTGAACTAGGGTCGTGACAGTTGGTATCAGAGTACTAGGTTCATAGGAGTCATGGAACACAGGCCGGTTTATTAGAGTTTCGCTGATCGGTACGGAGACGTCCGTGTTTATCTTCGAGGGGCTATGTAACTGTTTAGGAAAAATCTTCATTTCTTTTGAATTCCTTGTTGCGCGATAATTTGACATCAATTCTAAACTTCTGCCTTCTATTCTCTCACAGATGGTGAGGACACGTGCTACACGAGAGGACCAGGCACCTGCGCCCCCTGCTACCGCCGTCAGAGGCTGGGGCCAGGGCCATGGTAGAGGTCGAGGACGCGCATGAGGTGAATCCACAACACCTGTGCGAGCTGCCGCTGAGGTACCACTAGCAGGTCCAGTTGGAGCCCAGGCACCTGGTACACCTACCACAACTACTACTACTCCAGCGCTCCAGGAGACTCTGGCTCAGTTCATGAGCATGTACACTACCTTGGCTCAGGCGGGGTTGCTTCCCCTCGCTGTAGCCACATCCCAGGCCGAGGGAGGGGCCCAGACTCCCGCACCCCGCACTCCTGAGCAGAGAGTACCGATGGAGCAGGTTCTAGAGGTTATTCCTGTACCGCCTGCTGTACCAGCACAGCCCGGGGATGGGTCGGTTGTCTCCGAGGACGAGCATCGTAGGCTAGAGAGGTTCAAGAAAAATGATCCCCCAGTGTTCAGTGGCCTAGCATCAGATGACGCCTTGGGATTCTTGGAGGAGTGTCATTGCATTCTTCGCATTATAGGCATAGTAGAGTCAGCGGGGTTTCTTTCACCGCCTTTCAGCTTCGGGGAGCCGCCTATGATTGGTGGTGTACTTATGAGTTGGACAGTCCAGTCAAGTCTGCCTCACTGACTTGGACCCAGTTCTCAGACATGTTTGTGAGGGAGTTTGTTCCCCAGAGCCTTAGTGATTCATGGCGTGTGGAGTTTGAGCATTTGCGCCAAGGTGTTATGACAGTCTCAGAGTATGCCATCCGTTATACTAGGTTGGCTAGACATGCACCGGCTTTGGTTGCCACCGTTCGGGAGAGAGTTCGGAGGTTTATCGAGGGTCTTATTCCGCCCATCCGGTCCAGCATGGCTCGAGAGTTAGAGATGGATATTCCTTACCAGCAGGTAGTGAGCATTGCTAGGAGGATTGAGGGTATGCTCGCCAGAGAGCGAGGAGAGAGGGAGGCCAAGAGGTCTCGAGAGTCGGGTCACTACTCTGGTGCCCGTACCCCTTCAGCCGGTCGTTATGGTAGGGGTTATTCTGGTTGCCCTGTATATTTAGCCTTGCCAGCAGCCGGTAGTACTCCAGCTCCGCCTACACCTCAGGAGCCTTATTATGCACCTCCAGTTTCTAGCGTGCCTCCTACGCGGGGTGCTTCCAGAGGTCAGTCCAGCAGACCTAGCTCCAGTCATTCACAGCCACCACGTCCTTTCAGAGTTTGTTTCGAGTGTGGCGATACACGTCACGTGGTTAGGGACTGCCCCAGACTTGGTAGGGGTGCATCTTCACAGATTGCTCAGCCGTATTGTGCTTCTCAGAGTTCTCAAGCTATGGTTCCATCTCCCACTGCTGCCCCACCTGCCCAGCCAGCCAGGGGCGGAGGCCGGGGAGATAGGGGTCGCCATCGTGAGAGGGGTCGGGCCAGATATTATTACATTCCTGCTCGTACTGAGGGGGTTGCCTCCGATTCTGTCATCACAGGTATTATTCTGGTTTGTCATAGAGAGGCATCGGTTCTATTCGATCCAGGCTCTACTTATTCATATGTGTCCTCTTATTTTGTTTTGCATTTGGGTGTGCCTCGGGATTTTTTGAGTGCCCCCATTTATGTTTCTACTCCTGTGGGAGATTCTCTTATTGTGGACCACATTTATCGGTCATGTCTGGTTACTATTCGTGGTTTTGAGACCAGGGCAGATCTATTAGTACTCGGTATGGTTGACTTTGATATTATTCTGGGCATGGACTGGTTGTCACCCCATCATGCTATTCTTGATTGTCACGCTAAGACCGTGATGCTGGCTATGCCAGGTATTCCACGTATTGAGTGGAGTGGTACTTTAGATCATACTCCCAGCAGAGTTATCTCTTTCCTTAAAGTTCAACGTATGGTTGAGAAGGTGTGTGCCGCGTATTTAGCTTATGTGAGAGATGTCAGTGTTGGCACCCCTTCTGTTGATTCAGTTCTAGTGGTACGGGATTTCCCAGACGTGTTTTCAGCTGATCTTCTGGGCATGCCGCCCGATAGAGATATCGATTTTGGCATTGATCTGTTGCCGGGCACTCAGCCCATTTCTATTCCTCCACATCGCATGGCTCCTCCTGAGTTGAAGGATCAATTGCAGGAATTGTTGGGTAAGGGTTTTATTCGGCCCAGTGTTTCGCCATGGGGTGCTCCTATCTTGTTTATGGAGAAAAAGGATGGTTCTATGCGTATGTGCATTGATTATCGCCAGTTGAACAAAGTTACAATGAAGAACCGATATCCTTTACCTCGTATTGATGATCTGTTTGACCAGCTTCAGGGCGCACAGGTGTTTTCCAAGATTGATTTGCGCTCAGGTTATCATCAGTTGAAGATTTGGGAGCCAGATATCCCGAAGACTGCCTTCAGGACTCGGTATGGTCGTTACGAGTTCCTTGTTATGTCTTTTGGGCTGACTAATGCCCCGACAGCTTTTATGCATTTGATGCACAATGTATTCAGTCTATATCTTGACTCATTCGTGATTGTTTTTATTGATGATATTCTGGTATATTTCCGGAGTCGGGAAGATCATGAGCAACATCTGAGGGCAGTGCTTCAGACTCTGAGAGAGAAGAAATTATATGCAAAGTTCTCAAAATGTGAGTTCTGGCTGAGTTCTATGGGATTCTTGGGTCACGTGGTATCGAGTGAGGGCATTCGAGTGGATCCGAGAAAAGTGGAGGCCGTGCAGAGTTGGCCCAGGCCCTCCTCAGCTACAGAGATTCGTAGTTTCCTTGGCTTGGCGGGTTATTACCGTCGCTTTGTGGAAGGGTTTTCATCGATTACGGCCCCTATGACTAGATTGACTCAAAAGGGTGCCTTATTCCTGTGGACAGAGGAGTGTGAGGCGAGCTTCCAAAAGCTCAAGACAGCTTTGACTCCAGCCCCAATCTTGATGCTGCCTACTGGTTCGGGGTCCTGTACAGTTTATTGTGATGCCTCACGGGTTCGACTTGGAGCGGTGTTAATGCAGGACGGTAGGGTGATTTCCTACGCGTCCAGACAGTTGAAGGTGCATGAAAAGAACTACCATGTCCATGATCTTGAGTTAGCTTCTATTATTCATGCCTTGAAGATCGAGCGTCATTATTTGTACGGGGTGCCTTGTGACATCTATACTGACCATCGGAGTTTGCAGCACTTGCTTAAGCAGAAGGACCTGAATATGCGTCAGAGGAGATGGTTAGAGTTGTTAAAGGATTATGATATTACTATTCTTTATCACCCGGGCAAGGCCAATGTAGTAGCCGATACCTTGAGTCACCGGGCGAAGAGTTTGGGGAGTTTGGCATATTTACCAGCCTCAAAGAGACCGATGGCGATGGATGTTCAGGCCTTAGCCAGCCAGTTCGTGAGATTGGACCTTTCGGAGCCCAGTCGGGTTCTAGCCTGTGTGGTTTCGGTCTTCCCTATTTGATCATATCAGGGAGCGACAGTATGATGACCCTCACTTGCTTGTTCTTCAGAACAAAGTTCGGCGCGGTGATGCCAGGGATGTGACCGTCAGGGATGATGGGGTATTGAGGATGCTGGGCCGGATTTGTGTGCCCAATGTCGATGATCTTTGAGAGTTGATTCTAGCAGAGGCCCATAGCTCGCGGTATTCCATCCATCCGGGTATTGCGGAGATGTATCAGGACTTGAGGCAGCACTACTGGTGTAGGCAGATGAAGAAGGATATAGTTGACTATGTGTCTAGATGCCTCAACTGCCAGCAGGTGAAGTATGAACACCAGCGTCTGGGTGGGTTGCTTCAGCAAATTGAGATCCTAGAGTGGAAGTGGGAGCGTATCACCATAGACTTTGTATTTGGACTCCCACGGACCGTGAAGAAGTTTGATTCTATTTGGGTCATTGTGGATCGGCTGACCAAGTCCGCTCATTTCATACCTGTGTGTACCACTTATTCATTGGAGCGGTTGGCGGAGATTTATATCAGGGAGATCATCCGTTTGCATGGTATTCTAGTTTCTATCATCTCAGACAAAGGTACTCAATTTACATTGCGGTTCTGGAGAGCCGTGCAGCAGGAGTTAGGTACTCGGGTGGAGTTGAGCACAACATTTCACCCCCATACGGACGGACAATCCGAGCGCACTATTCAGATTCTGGAGGATATGCTCCGTGCGTGCGTGATTGAGTTTGGAGGGTCATGGGATCATTTCCTGCCACTGGCGGAGTTTGCTTATAACAACAGTTATCAGTCCAGCATTCAGATGGCGCTGTATGAGGCCTTATATGGTAGGAGGTGTAGATCTCCGGTGGGTTGGTTTGAGCCGGGTGAGGACAGGCTATTGGGCACAGGGATGGTTCAGGATGCAATGGAGAAGGTTAAGGTGATTCAGGATAGACTCCGCGCAGCCCAGTCCAGACAGAATAGTTACGCGGACAAGAAGGTTCGTGATGTTGCATATATGGTAGGTGAGCGGGTTCTGCTTCGGGTCTCGCCTATGAAGGGCGTCATGAGGTTTGGAAAGAAAGGGAAGCTGAGTCCGCAATTTATTGGGCCTTTTGAGATCTTGAGGCGAGTTGGGGAGGTTGCTTATGAGCTTGCCTTACCTCCTAGCCTAGCCGGAGCTCATCCGGTATTTCATGTTTCGATGCTCCGGAGATATCACGGTGATCCGTCGCACATGTTGGATTTCAGTCAGTCTAGTTGGACAATGATATATCCTATGTTGAGGAGCCAGTGGCCATTTTGGACAGGCAGATCAGGAAGTTGAGGTCAAAGAACATTGCTTCAGTGAAGGTCCAGTGGCGGGGTCAGCCGGCAGAGGAGGCGACTTGGGAGACCGAGCAGGATATGTGCAGCCAGTACCCTCATCTTTTTGCTACTTCAGGTATGTTCTCTATGCTCGTTCGAGGACGAACGAATGTTTGAGTGTAGGAGGATGTAACGACCCAGCCGGTCATTTTTGGAATTCACGCCTCGACCCCCCATTAACTATTTCCCCTAAGCTCATTTATGCTATTTTTGTTTGCCGGGACGTTCGGTGTTAGGATTCGTAGTGTTTTGGGACACTTAGTCCCTAAATGAGAGATTAAGAGTTGAAAAAATGGTCCATATTCGGAACAGTATGAAGAAGACCTCGGAATGGAAATCCGATGGTTCCGTTAGCTCCGTTAGGTGATTTCGGGGTTGGGAGCATGTTCGGAATGTATTTTGGGGGTTCGTAGCTCATTTAGGCTTGAAATGCCGAAGTTTGAATTTTTGAAGTTTCCGGTCCAATAGTTAGTTTTTGATCCGGGGGTCGAATTTTAATTCCGGAAGTTGTTGTAGCTCCGTCATGTCATTTGGGACGTGCGTGCAAAATTTCAGGTCATTCGGGCGAGTTTCGGTTAGATTTTTGATCGAAAGTGTGTTTTGTTGGAATTTGAAGTTCTTAGGCTTGAATCTTTGATTTAATTGGATTTCCGGTGTTGCTTTAGGTGTTTTAAGGATTGGTACAAGTTTGAATGAGGTATTAGGTGGTATTGGTACTTTTGGTTGAGGTCCCGGGGGCCTCAGGATGATTTCGAGTGGTTAACAGGGGAAAATCTCTAAGTTTGCAGCAGCTGGTGTCTTATTTCTTCTGGTATTTTCGCTTCTGCGGTTTGGCGACTGCAGAAGCGGCCTCCGTTACCGCAGAAGCGGTTGTTTGAGTGCCTAAGCGGTACCGCAGAAGCGGAACCTGCCCTTTATGAGAAGCCGCAGAAGCGGTTGTTTTGCCGCTTAAGCGGGACCGCAGAAGCGGTCCCTTGTCCGCTAAAGCGGAAATGCCTGGGCAGAAATAGAAAATTTCGAGGGTTTAATTTCATAAGTTGAAAATCGATTGAGAGCTCGGGAGAAGGCGATTTTGAGTGAGTTTTGGAGAGAAAATCTTTGGGTAACGTTTCCTTGATCCCTTTACATTATATTTCATCATTATATAGATACATCATTTGAAATCGAATTTAGGATAAAAAAAACTTGGTAATTTGGGGTAAAAGTTCATAGACCAAACTTTGGGGTTTTAAGAGGGCATTTGACCTCCGATTTGGGAGATGTTTATATGGTTAGACTCGTGAGAGTACGAGGATTCTGAAAATATAAAAATTATTCGATTTCGAGACGTTGGCTGGAGGGGCGTTTTGGTCATTTTACCTATTTTCGCGCCCTAGCTTTAATTTTTATAGTGGAATCTATTTTTTGCAATATTATTTACGATGTGTAATTGAATTGAATAGATTTGAGCCATTTGGAGTCGGATACTCGTGGCAAGAACGTGGTATTGGATTGATTTTGAGCTGGTTCGAGGTAAGTGGCTTGTCTAACTTTATGTGGGGGATCTTTCCCCTTAGGATTTGTTCTTGATATTTGAGTGCCTTGTACGCGAGGTGACGAGCGCATACTTGAGCCGATTGATGAAAATCCGGTTTTACTTAAGTTGTTAATATTTAACTTTCTTTCTTATTTGCCTTATTTTACTTGAAGCTTATTACTTGTGCTAGACTAGGAAAGCATGTCTACCTGACATATTTGCCTAATTGATTAAGTTGTTAATTGTACTACGTGAAGCATGCTAGGCTAGTTCTAACTGCTACTCCATTTTTCATACTTATCCTTTGGTTTGTTTCTTGCTGTGATTACACATTTACTTTGGGACTACGGGTTCGATTCCCGGGAGATCCCACTGCACTTTTATTTTGGGACTACGGGACGGTATCCCGGGAGATCCCCCTGTACTTTTATTTTGGGACTACGGGACGGTATCCCGGGAGATCCTCCTGCATTTTTATTTGGGGACTACGGGACGGCATCCCGGGAGATCCCCCTGCACTTTTATTTTGGGACTACGGGATGGTATCTCGGGAGATCCCCTGCACATAAATGATTGGACTACGAGATGGTATCCCGGGAGATCCCTTGATACTGGTACGAGAGTTGGACTACGGGACGGTATCCCGAGAGATCCTTTGATACTGGTACGAGAGTTGGACTACGGGACGGTATCTCGGGAGATCCATTGGACAGTTGAGGAGAGGGCTACATGACGGTATCCTGGGAGACCCTCATTGGTATTTGAGATTGAGTTGTGTTTACCCTGCGTTTCTGCTTTATCCTGGTAGTTATTATTGTTTCGTTGATTTACCTTATTACACTGCTGCGTTTATTATCTTTGTCATATTTCCACACTGTTAATTATCGCTAATGTTATATTTTTGCCTCAGTAGGGCCCTGACCTTTCCTCGTCACTACCCAACCGAGGTTAGGCTTGGCACTTACTGAGTACCCGCTGTGGTGTACTCATGCCCTTCCTGCGCATGTTTTCCATATGCAGATCATACATGTACTTCTACTCAGGTGCACTATCCTTGAGGCGAGGAGACATACGGAGACTTCGAGGTATATCTGCAGTGTCCGCAGACCGAAGAGTCTTATTCCTTATTCTAGTTTTAGAGCTGTTATCCTATCATACTTTTGATGTAGTTATTCTGGAGATTAGAGTACTTATTGGAATTCTATTAGCCTGTGTTTTTCCGTGAGTTTCCGGGTTTTGGGATTTGGTTATAGACTTCCGCATATATTTTTTTTGAGTTGTACAGGCCGGACGACCTTATACTCAGTTGTTATTTTTATATGTTCAGTTTTAATTGGTTTTTTCGCAAATATTACATCTTTTTTGCAATACTTGGCTTACCTGGTCGTGGGGACTAGGTGCCATCACGACATATTCACGATCGGTGAACTAGGGTCGTGGCACTTCCGAACACTATGACTGAACTATCACAGACGACAACATCATTAACAAAGACATCACGAACTTTAGATAATATTATGAAGGTTATCAGGGTATCTATGAGTCCTCAAACTCTAGACAAGTCATCATTATATGATGCTAGTGTAACTGGATTCGGGTTGTTGAGCACGCAAGAAAAGATATCTACACTTTTAGATTATATTGCTAGAGCAATATGGTTTGATAAGATATATGACTTGACCAGGTACCCAGAGAAAGCCCCGATGCTAGAACAGGGGATGAATTCAGTTACTCCCCATGTTGCAATGGCATTCAGACAATGGGGATAGGAGGGTGTGAGAAGATTTAAAGAAGATTTTCAGAAAGATGTATCAAGATTCAAATCTGCTATGTCCTTGAACTAATCTATTTCCCTCAACCTACCTCCCCACCCTCAACTACCCAAACACGCGTCTATCGATCATATCCACAACATGGGGCAATGATGAAAGGGAAATATATGCAAGAGAAAAGAAAAAAAGGAAAAAAGGAAGATTAACTAATAGGTAAAGGGAGAGAAGCTTGAAGTTAAAAAAAAAAAAGACATTGAGAACAAAGCAAGAGATGGAGAGAAGAGAGAGTCCATAGGAAGAACAAGGGAGAATTAAGAAGAAGAAGAAGAAGAAGAAGAAGAAGAAGAAGAAGAAGAAGAAGAAGAAGAAGAAGAAGAAGAAGGAGAGATATATAGAGCTGGAGAGAAATGAAAAGGAGAAAAAGCTTAAAAAAAACTGAAATAGCTGAAATACTTTGATAAACACTGATTTCTCTGCATTTTTGTGAAAATTGCTTACAAATTCTGTTTAAGGCTGAACTTCTGATCCTCTTCACTAGATAGAATTCTCTAAAAGTTTAGATTCCTCATTTGGTTGAAAAAAATAGCTTGATTTTTGGAATTTGAAGCTCGATTTGAAGCTGTTTGGATTGCTGAATTGCTGTTCCATTGGATCTGTTTGTTGATCTGCCGCTGTTCTACTGAATCTTCATCTTCTTCTTATTTCCTTTTGTTTCACAGGTAATAATACACTGCATTTTGGTCACTCTATAGAGTGTGTGCATACAAGTGAATTTGGACATAGTAGAAGATTCTTGCTATTCAACCTTTATTTCCTTTGTTACTTCGTTTCACTCATGTGTTATTTTAGTTTAATTATGTGGGAATTCTATTAGTTTTCTATGTAGTATAAGGTATATGAATTTAGTCTTTGTTTGGTTCTGCTAATTCTGTTTCTTGCTATTGAAGCATGCATCTCAGTCTTAGATAATGTAACTGTTACAATTTCTAATTAAATGTCATGATATTATGTAATCTATTCACTAATTTATTTATTGTGTGGGAGATTAGATATTTATGTATTTATTTCACTGAATGTTAGTTTCTAATTAAATGCCATGATATTATATAATATGTACTATATTTTATCATTTTTCTTTAACAAATCCATAGCTTGGTTGGTTGTTTGTATGAAGAGAAGGAAAGATACCTAGTTTTGTGGTTGCTTGTTAGAATGGCTGAAGATAAATTACGTAACTGTCAAATTCTCCTCAATAACAAAAATAATTTTATAGATGTGTTTACTTTGAGTAATTTTCTGTAAATATTTGTTGCTAAATAACGTTAGTTTCAGTTGTGTCCTCATGTAGTAGAAGTTGGAAATCAATGGAGTATCTTATGGGCCATCGCCGCTGAATGTTGTTGTCTTGAACTGGAAATTTTGATTTCTTGTCTCAATCTTGATTAATTCTGATTTAGTGTTCAGTTGATATGAATTTGTCTAGTGTTTTTATTTTTATTTTTCTCTCTGTTTACTTATAATCACGTCTGAGAGCTTTTAGTTCTTAAGCTCATACTTGGTATGCTTTGGTGCCATTGTTTTGGTTCCGGTTACTTATACTTGGAGTGCTGCTATTTTCTTGGCCTTTTATTGTATTTTTGACTGTTCCAAGTTATAGTATAGTCTTAGATTAAGTAGTTTACCTATAGATTGTTTTAAGTAATAGTATTTTGTGCAATTGTTCTGCTTTTGTGCAATTGATCGAATTCAGTTCTCTGTTTACTTATACTTGGAGTGTTTCCATTTCCTTTATTTCTTACAATATTTTGATTATTCCAAGTTATAGTACAATGGTTTGGAAGAATGAGATATCTGTTTGGAGCTGGAAATCCAATCCATTTTTGTTTTCTGCAATTTCCATGGCTATTAGCGATTACTTGTTCAAGCTGTTGTTAATCGGCATTCTCGGGGATCCACAGATTATGGTTGTTACTTGTTTAATATGACAGATGTTGGTAGGGAATTGTTTTTTTTAGTTGCAGATGCTAAATTTTAGGAATTAATTAATTTTTGTTCCATTAATTGTCAGCTTACTGGGTTTGGGCTCGGAATAAATTTTCTTTAATTAGTTTCATGATTTCCTATGCTAAATCCATGATGGGAACGATTTGGTTGTCTTAAGTTTATGCCATATTTTGCTTGGTAACAATAAAAGATTATGTAAAGTCATGAGAGGTCCATTTTTAATACCTACTATTTTAATACAAATATTTTAGATGGTATTATTAAGTAATCTTTCTGATAGTGTATTTGTCTATTTTTCCTTGGTAGATATCTTCTTGTTTAACTTCTTTCTTTCATATATAATTAGTTTCGACAAATCCTTGAAATAGAATAGTAAAAACTCTTTAAGTGGTAAATAATTCATAGTAGCTTGTTAATAATTTATAGAGCTAATGATTCCTCGCAAACTTGAAGGATGCGTAGTTGCTTTAGGCGCGCTATTTAAAAATTACCTTCCTAAACTTGGGTGAGCATTTATGTGACCCAAATTCAAATCTCAACGTTAGATAAAATGTGTTGCGAACAACGGATGCATTTATGTAACGTGGTTCGAAATGTATTTCATGTGACGTTGAATTTTTCTTAAAATTAAATAAAAGCGGTTAAAAAGTTAAAATTGAACATAGGTTCAAAATGTTTGAAATCAGATAATTAAGCCAAATATAATAATTGAGCGACCGTGCTAGAACCACGGAACTCGGAAATGCCTAACACCTTCTCTAGGGTTAACAGAATTCCTTACCCGGATTTCTGATTCGCGGACTGTTAAACAGAGTCAATATTTTTCTCGATTCGGGATTTTGAACCGGTGACTTGGGACACCATAAATCCCCCAAGTTGCGACTCTGGATCTTTAATAAAATGAATCCCGTTTCGATTGTCCTTTAATTGAAAAACCCTCTTTATACTATCTCTTTACGGGGTGTAGTGAAAAAAGAGGTGTGACAGGGCTGACCAAGGTTTTAACTAGCACTACTCAAGAAATCACCTTTTGAATTCCAGAAATTTAACCAACGCGAAGTGCTATATGGACATTATTTAGAAAGAACTGAAGTGTTATCCTAACCTAAGCTCGCCACAAGACAGATTTTCTTTAAAATGAAGACATAGCAATTACATTGGTAAACCTCGGCAGTGGGCCTCATTTGTTTACATGAACCAAAGAAAGAACACCTCCAAATTACTTAAACCATGCACAAATCCATCAGACAAACATAAAGAGTCATGCAGCAAGCTATTCAATTCTTCATTGACACATTTAAAGAGTCACAAAGAGAGTTTTCGAAGTATCTAAAGAAGAAATCAAAGAACTGAGACCAAGTAACGGTCTGAAATCCACAGGAACAAACTCAGCTACTAGTAGATTCAAATTGAGATGAACATGCTCCAAACATTATAAAAACCCCCTAAAGTCAATATACAGATTCACTTGGATCTTAACAAACTACCTAAGATCCTCCATCCCATGGACTTATTTTGACAAATGAGCAGAGAAAAATGACATAGAAAGACACGTATGCAAGCTTTGAGTCTAGCTTCATTGAACATTCATATTTTCCCAAACACAGCACTATTAATATAACTTCTAAGAGATGTACCCAAAACATGTGGAATCAACAAATACCATGCAAAATCCAATTACAAATATCCTAAAAAATTCACAAGTTAACAGCACAGTCCTACTTATACATGCCATAGTAGTAATTTTAGGTCATTATCCTAATTGAAGCATTTCTGAGGCTAAACATTATGAACATAAATTAGGTTGGAACAAAGGGGATGAAATTCATCATGGATTTCGTCATTTTTATTCAGATTCCAAAGTCAGACTTCAAATACATCTAGGTGATGTCCATGGAGTTTCGGGTCATACCTTGTATAGCAAGTAAACAAGGAAAATCTGAAGTTAAGAAGGATCAAACAACAGTAACCCAGCAACAGCAATTCCAGCAATTAAAAATCCCAGAAAATCAACTCAACACTTAATAAAAGAAAAATTAACCCCAACCAGCTTGTATCAAAACTCTTAATAATCAATCCATTTCTGAATATCAGGATCGGAATTGTGTTTTTTCAGAAATCAACTAAATCACTGAAATTTCGATGGAACATTAGAACTTTTCTTGTATTTTTCTAGATTTCTTAGCTCCTAGCTCTAAGGTATTTTTTTTTCAATATTTTCAGAATATCCCCTATATTTTAGAGCACTAGACAAATGATTTTTGTTTTTCAATCCTAAAATCTCTGTATTTCAGAATACCACGCCCTATTAGTTCTCTCCTCCTCTTCTCCCTGTGAATTCTATATCTCTTGATCCCCTCAAAGTATTAAACTTTCAGTATCTATTCTCCCTCAGATTGTATCTGTGTGTGTCCCTCCTAATGTCTGATTTACAGCCCTTAAAATGGGCATCCAATTAGTGCACTTTCCATTAGAAATTATCTTTTCATTTTTAAATCTTGCACTAAGCTAGTGCTATTATTAAAACCCAGTAGTGCACCACAAGTATTGTTAATGGCCTTCTAATTTAGTTACTAGCAGACCCCTAAGTGAACCCCTAAGCTACCGCTAATTACCCTTTAATTTTAAAACCACTGTTAATTTTCCCCTTCTTTTAAACTTCTAAATACTTAAAAACATGACCAACAATTCTCTATAACAGAATTATTAAGTAATCAGAATCAAAAATGGCATTGTTTTTTTTTTTTTGAAACCTAAATAGGTTTAATCATGGAATCAAAAATACCCTCCCATATGAACAATCTGAATTGACCTTAGCAAGGAAATAATTAATGAAAAAGAAATAACCTGTTCGAATACTCGGAACAGTTACATATGCTGATTAGCAGGGAATCAAACAACATTGAACATGCTGGTTTCAATTATATTGAACCTAGTGACCTTAGGGCTAATTCGGATATCAATACTTAAACACAAAAGCTAGCTAATAAATCTAAAACAAATAGAATGGTTAAAATAAAAAGATAAAAGTATAACCTCATCAGAACCTAGACTAATCAAGAAGGAAGAAAAAGGAGAAGAAACAGAGGCAAATAAATAACAAAACAAAAGAAAAATGGAAAAGAGAGAAAAAAAACCAAGCTTACCTCCCCAAAACTAACGGACACTGTTCTTGACACTAAACCTTGATGAATCTCTGAATTTGTGGCCGGAATAAACTTCAATCATGTGTTCTCAACTGAGAGCACACAACTGAAATCGATTCCAACCCCAAACCTTTAAAACCTTGCTAATTCGAACCTTTGGGATTCTATGGTTCAATCTCTGATCTGATATTCGAACGGCTCGGGAGGGATTTGAGGGAAAGGGACATGGGATTTGGGATGAGGAGGTGTTGTTAGTTCATGGGTGTTGGTTTGGGACGGTTTGGGGGCAGAGCCGCCATCGGGGAATTTTGTGGCGGCGCTAGGGTTCGTGGTTTAAATCGGATATTCGACACGTTCTAGGAACGTTCAAAGGAAGGGCGGGTTTGGATTTGGGAAGAGGAGGTCGAGGTGATTCTGTGGTGTTAAGGTGGGGTGGTTTGGGAGTTGTCCGCCGCTGTGAGGCGATTCCCGGCGGCGGTTGGTGGTGGCGTTACAGGGTTCTCTAGAGAGGGTGAGAGACGAGCGAAGGGGGGGTCTGAGGGAGCTGGGTCGTTGGGACAAATATATACTGGGGAGGAAATGAATCCAAGCAGTTAGATCAACGGCTCGGATCAATTCACTTATGTGAAACGGGGTCGTTATGTTTTAGTGGGGGATTGGGTTGGTCCGGGAAAAATAGGTCGGGTTGTGGGGATGATACTGGACCGCTCGATCAAATGAAACGAACGGTTCAGATCAACAAGCCTGAAATGGCGTCATTTCATCGATGCTAGAGACGGACTGAACCGTTCGATCTAATGAGATCGACGGTTCAGATAAATGTTCCCACAACGACGTCGTTTGGATGGTTGATGAATTGGGACGGGTTTCATGAATTGGGCTTAAGGATTTAGTTAAAACTGGCCCAAAAATTCTGATTTTCTTGTTTTCCTTTCTTATTTTACGTTTCAAAAAATTTCTAATTAAAATAAATACAAACCTAAACTAAACCTTGATCAAATTATCCTAAAAATATTAATTAACTCTAAGTAGTAATTATCACAAATAATTAAATACTAAAGTAAAAGAAAAAAACACACAATTTTGACATTAAACACTACAATGCGAAGTACGTTATTTTTGTGATTTTTTATTTTTGTAAAACAATTAATTTACTACTCAACTCAAGAATTGTAAAATTAAATCCTAAGAATGCAAATGCAACCTATTTTTTTTTTGTATTTTTTCATTTATTTAAACAAGTATACATGCACGGACAAAAACAAATAATGACAGAAAATTCCACGAAAATTTACAAAATTGCACACAATAAAACAAACAATTTTTGTTTTGATTTTGTGGGAGTAATTTATGTGAGGCAAAAATCACGTGCTCAGAGTATAAATATTTTTTAATGTTGTCATAGAACTTAAAGTTTGCTTTTAATTGCCTTTGCGAATTGCGATTATCTGTAGTAGTGTAACGTTTTAAGCGTAGTCAGTGTATAGAAGGTTAATCCAAAATAAATAAAATCTTGATCAATTCGTCAAACTTACAAAACACTTTCATCAATTACAACAACGGCTCTCCTCCTCTTTACGTAGCAAAGTAAAATCTTTCTAAGTCAAAAGAAGAACAAAGAGAACTACAGCCCTTTACACCCCAAATAATACTTTAATAGCTTTTCTTGGTCCAACATAATGATTAGTAATGTGAATAACCTGGTACTTTATCCAGCATATGAAGGGCATCTTTCATTGTAGGCCTTTTTTGTGGATTCAATGATGCACAACTAAACCCTAGCTTAAACAATGACACCGTGGTCTCTTCCTTGCTCTCCACGTCAGCTTTAATTGCCACATCAGCCATTCTCAACACCCGGTTCTTGTCATCTCCTACTGAACCGGTGGTCCACTGGCTCAACTCCCGGTCCGAAAATACTTTCCCGGTTAGAAGCTCAAGCAACACAATACCAAAGGAATAAACATCCCATTTAGGGCTAGGCTTGAGGCTCTGCAGCGACTCGGGCGCGTGGTACGGGGATGTGCACCCAACGAACCCGGCCGGGGCAATGTAAGGGCTTCCGTGAACCGTGGGTTGATCATGTAAACCGTCTTGGGAGGACGTGGACCGCTTGCTACCAAAATGCCGGGCTGAATTATCCGGTTTGCAGCTATTCTTACCATGCATTAGCCCATGGAGCCCAAGGTCACTTATTATAGGCTCCATATCTTGTGTTAAGAGAATGTTGCTAGGTTTGATATTGCCATGCACGTGTTTCTTCCCGTGGATGTAGGTCAATCCTCTTGCAATTCCTTTCGCTATCTTGAGCCGGACTTCATATGGTAAAAAGTAAGGAGAAGAACCAACTTTTCCTGAAATTATTGAACAATAATGATTTAAGTTCTAATAAGAAGTTAATTTAAGCCATGCACAACATCTGCTCAAATTCCAGTGAAGTTCTATACAGAGGCAGATGCAAAATGCAAATGCAATATGAGTCCAACTGATGAACTCAACATATTTTAGACAGAGGATAGATATATATATGAGTGAAAATCAATAAATATTTAACAAATACTAAATTCTGAACTCATAGTTGTAAAAGTACTATTTATTCAATTATGAGAAAATAAATATTGAACCCGTCAAGTTTATATCATGAATTTGCCTCTAATTAGACACATATTTTCAAGGTCTAAATAACAATGGTACCCGCTTTAATTCTAATGGCCACTGACTAATTACCCCCTCCCCTACCACACCACACACACACAAAAAAAAATAAAAAAATGCAACCGGCCAGGAGAAGAAAACAAGAAAATGAATAAATACTTTAGAAATGTGTCACACTTCCGGTAACTTAAACTTTTAGTACCTAGTATCATAGTATATCTTAACATCATCAAACACTAACAAACCGACTATAATCTCACAAGTGGAAGTCGAAAGATTCATGTCTACACAAATCTTATTCCGAAGATAGAGATGCAGGAAGTTAATATTACTTAATTGTATAATCCTATTTTATTTGTGTGAATTGAATGTTTGTGTACAATATTGAGTAGAGGGATGCACATGTATTTTGGCGTATTAATCGTATTCTAGTATAGATTTGGGGGTGGGGGGACTTTCACGGACTATGACAATGTCACAAGGAGGACCATTGGGAGCCTCAAACAGAACCACATAAAGTATACTCTGCATATTCAGTAACAAAAATCCATGCCTATGTATGGTATATAGTATATACACTTAAAACTAAAAAACCCTATTTTCTAATGACTAAATATGGTAATATTATATTAAGGGACAAATCAGGGAATGTTGCTGAAAATATGCCAGAGACCATTGAATGAAAGATACCCTTGACTTATCAGATTATTTGGGTAATTATTGTTAGGACCAGAAAAAAGATTTATCAAAAAGTACAGAAATGATTGATTACACTATATTTTGACCAAAGAACAACTAATTTTTCTCTCAATGAAGAAACTCAACATGTTCTTTAGCTTTTTTATTTTATTTTTATGAATGAAACATGGGATAATGCTTGTATTTTCAAAAGCTATGATTAGTACAAGTGTATTTAGTACGATGAAAGTCATTATCTGAAAAAAAAAAAAATTGGAAAATGACTTATTTTCTGATTTTTTTTGTTAAACATTGATAAAATAAAAAAATTTAGAATAAAATAATTGATAGTAATATTTAAGTGTTGGCTAAAGCAATAATATGAAGGTAACAGTTGAGATAATTGTGGAAAAAAAATGACTCCCGCCATGAATTTTTTTTTTTTTAGTATATTTTCCAAGAAAATATTTTTCGAAATGTTTTTTCAGTCATGCTAAACAAACCCATAATCTCTGCCAAATTTCATAAAATTTGAAGTAATGCAATCAAGAAATGAAGAGAAGGAAAAGAAAACTTACTGTAACCAACATTGGCTAAGCTTCCATTGGAAACATAATCATAGATGACAAGCTTCTCATCATCTCCCCAATAAAACCCTCTAATACGAACAAGATTTGGGTGTCGCAGCTTATTAATTGCTTTAACTTGTTGCTCAAATTCCTTCAATTTTCCAACACCATTTTCTCCAATTCTCCGAACAACAAATGCAGTTCCATCTTCTAACACAGCTTTATAAACAATACTAGCTCCACTTGATCCCAAAATATAAGCTGAAGCTTTTAACAAAGTCTCTAGCTCTAATTCTGTTTCACCATCCACCATTACAAATGACCTTTCTTTCTTTTTCTTCTCATCCATTTCATACTCAACTTGATCTTCAACTTCTTGGTTTTTGTTTTCATCAGTATCTGAACCAGTTGCTGAAGTTTCTTCACCATTTGTTATAGTCAAACATGGCCAATTTCCAAGACTTGAACTTCTTGTAGTACTAGTATTTTTTTGTTTTAGAACAAGTACTGCTGGTTCTGGAGTTTTGTTGTATTTTTGGTCTTTGTCAATTGAACTTTCTATATTTGCTTCACTAGCTTTTTTCTTCTTCAATTTGTAAACATAAAGAAAGACAATAGCAAGAACACCAACACCAGCTAAATCACCAACTATGATCCCCACTATAGTTCCTGGCTTTAGCCCATGTTGTGGTTGATCTTGACCTGCACTTTCTGTATTTCTAGCTGAATCTTGAAGTGGGGTTGAGTTAATTTCTTTTGGTATAGCTGCAATTGCTGGAGAAGAAGTGTTTGTGGTGACATTAGGTGGAGATGATAAAGTTGAAGGGATAGTACATAGTTTCTTGAGTGGTTTGCCACAAAGATCTATATTTCCAGCAAAAAACTCTGTTTTCTGATTGGACAAAGCTATAGATTCTGGGATTTCACCAGTGAGGTTGTTGAATGAAAGGTCAATAGTAGCATTTGCTGGTATTTTCTTGGCAAATTGTGGTGAAACTAAACCTGACAACTTGTTTGAGGAAAGGTTCAAGTATTTCAAACTATCACCACCAAATTCATCAGGTAATGTTCCATTCAACAAGTTAGAAGAAAGATCCAAAACTTCAACAAACTGAAATCCACTTGGTATTGTACCAGAAAAAAAATTGTTCCTTAAAGAAACAACAGCTAAATTCTGTAAAGAACTCAACTTTAGTGGAACATTTCCAGTAAATGCATTCACAGAAAGATTGAGAAGTTTAAGGCTCTTTAACCCTCCAATAGACTCAGGAATTTCACCAGAAATAGCATTGTTGGACAATGAAAGGACTTGAAGTTCAGAAGCAGCGAAAAGTGAAATGGGAAGAGTTCCATTAAAGAAATTATTAGACAGGTCAACAGTATGTAGATGTTGAATAAAGCCTAATTGTGTTGGAATTGAACCAAGAAGCTTAGAATTTGGTAGGACTAAACTTGTGACCCTAAACATGTCCGGTGCACAAGTTACACCAGTCCATAAACATGGGGTTGCATCATTATAATCCCAATTATCAAGAACTGATAAAGGGTCATCAAGAATTGAGTATTTGAAAGATAACAAGAGAGTTCCATCTATGTTAAGACCATATGAAGGACACAAAAGAAAGAAGAGAAAGACACAAAATGACAATAAAGAATAATACTTAGAATCAGTTGTTGAGAAGTTCATCATCATTTCTTGAACTGATTACTCATCATTACTGCATACTCTTAAGTCCTATTCATAGGAAGAAAAAGAAGAATTTGGTAAAGAGGAAGAGGTAAACCAACTTCTATAGAAGTTGTTTTGGTGACCAAAAAAGCAAAGGGGTATGGAGAAGAAGACTAAGGCAAAAAGGAGTTCTGGTTCACTCTGCTGCATATAATGATAATATTGATATTGATATACTAGTAGTAAAAGGATACTTTAGTTAGCATGGGAAAACAGAGTGAATGGAGACTATTGTACTTTTTTTTGTCCACACTCTATATTTAGTGTAACTTTTATATACTAACTGTATAAAACTGTTCGTATTACTTCACTTTAAAGGTTAATAAAGGTAATTACCTATAATTAATAAAGTTAATTATTTGAAAAATAAGGCGAGTAACCATCCATAGTAGATTACAACAACAATAACAACCCAGTATAATCCCTTTAGTGGGGTATGGAGAGGGTAGCGTGTACGCAGACCTTACCCCTACCCTGGGGTAAATAGGCTGTTTCCAAATAGAAACTCGGCATCCTTCCCTCCACGAACTTCCCACCTTGCTCTTGGGGAGATTGAACTCACAACCTCTTGGTTGGAAGTAGAGGTTGCTTACCATTAGAGCAATCCCTTTTGTCCATAGTAAATTAAATTACACTAATTAGTTAAAATTTCATTTACACTGCTAGTAGACTTTCTTATACTATAAGTGTTTTAAAAGGCGCCGGCGTAAGGTGAGGCGTTTTACATATGCCTCAGCGAGGTGTAAGACCCGAGGCACGGGGCGTAAACTCCATAGTTATTTAATTTTTAATATTTTATAAAATAATATAATTACAGTAAATATTTATAAACAGGTAAAATTGCACAAAAATGAAGAAAACTTTAAATATGTGTATATATATGTGTGTGCGCGTGTGCGCTTCATCCCCACAAAAAACTAGTCAAAATAATCTATTATACGCTACTTAGAAGCACAAGTAACTTGAGTCGAAAAGAAAAAAAATTTCTACATGGAGGAACAAAAAGGATGACTGACCTGCAATTTGAACTTTGAATTTGTTACTACGAAGGAGAATGGAGTTCACTTTGTATTAGTAAAAAAAATTGAATATTCGTTGCTTTTGGGATGTATTAGCAGACTAGCAGATAAGATAAAGAATTGGAAAAGACCATGAATTGAGGCTTCGCTCAATAAAAAAAAGTCTTGACTTTTAAATTTAATACATTTCACTTCCTTTTTTTAAACTTTTGAGTAATTACCAAGCTGAATTTTGAGAATTTGCGCATTATATGAAGGTCTTATTCAACAAATTTTCTATTAATTTGAAAAAATCTCTAGAGCTTACGCCTCACTAAAAAAACGCGCCATGAACGCCCAGGCGTACGCCTCGATGTGCTAGCGTACACCCCAAATTGTTGGGCGTACGGCTCTTGAGACTTTCGTCCCACACCATCGCCCCGAGGCGTTTTTGTGCGCGTCGCCCCGGGGCTCGCCCTGAAACGCCTTTTAGAACACTGTATACTATCATGTGAATTTTTAAATGTTAGTAAGTGTATTTAACTACTAGGAGGTCACGGATTCGAACCATGGAAACTGCCTCTTGCAAAAACGTAGAATAATATTGCGTTGACCCTTGTGATTTGGTTTTCCCCATATCTCGCGCTTAACAAGAGTTTAGTACATCGAGTTGTTTTTTAGTAAATGTATTTAACTACCTACAATAAATGGATTTAATTATTTAAAAATAAAGCAAACAACTGTTATGACAGATTAAATTACACTAATACTATAAAAAATCATTTAAGGTGCTAGAGGACCTCTTAGTATAACTTTGAACTTTGAAGAATCATATTATTAATTTATTACGTAGAAAAAGACAGCAGAGAGGAATCTTTGTGTTTTTGGTAGGGGACGTTTTGTATGAGTTGGATCTCAATTTACAAGTAGAGTAATGTAACTAAAGTCCACCTCCTATTGACTTTTCCCCCACTCCATTTTCTCGTTTCCCATGACCTCCTTTTCAAATTCACCTTACCAGTACATATTCGGTGTAAATTTGTTCACATAATTACGTTATTATAATTACAAATAAATTTCTTAATGGACATTAGTTGATAATTACTGGCTTTTGATCCGGTTAAGAAAGACAATTTGGTGTACTAAGCTAATGTTATGAGTGGGGTTTGAAAAAAGTCGGACCACAAGAGTCTCTTGTACGCAATTTTATCCGGTATATCTGTAAGGACTTTTTTCACGTATGGCTCGAACTCATGATCTCCTGATCACATAACAACAACTTTAAAAGTCATCTCGATATTTACTTAATTATCTTACAAAGGTGAAATGATGCTTCACTACACTAGCTTTTATGAGATTACACTGAGTCACGGAAACAAACTTTATTATATTTTTGTTTTAATCAACAGTTAAAAGCAGAATAAATGGAGGAAAGAAAAGTGGAAAGCTATGTGTGGTAAATTTTGTCTAATTTGAAAAGACACGCATGAGACATATTTCTAAATGGGTCCATTACAAAAATCATGTCATTCAAAGTGAATATGATGTGAAGAAGGGTTAATCATTTATTGTTAACACTAATTATTTAACCAAAAAATAGGAATGAAGCTTATTTTTAGAAGAACTCGAGTTACTGATAATCAAATAAAGAAATAATTAAATAATGAGAAAGGAAAAATTAGACTAAGAATTAGCCGAGTAAGCAATATAAATAAGTATATTTCAATAATAATCAGTGTATCCATACAAATGTTCTTTTTCTCCATTTTATAGCTCTTTCTAAGTACAACGTTTCTTCCTCCTTTCAATCATGTCACAATGGACAATTAATGATATTCATGAAATGTTATAATTGGCAATTGTAACTTTTTCATGAAGATCTTGTAACGTATGCTCATTCATTGAAGGCTAACGAATATGTACTTCTTGCTGTCCTGGTTCATTATGTCGATATCTCTTCAAATTATGAAAAGACTCGGGCGACCGTTTCTTCTCATCTTTTAGACGTCTTGCTCGTACATGTTAAGACTAGTATCTCTTTAAGTACTTTCCTCCAGTTGTCGCTTTTCTAATGATCCACATGTCTTGCCATGTCAGCCACATAATTAATTCCACGTGTAATATTTATTTTCCTCAATACAGATAGTCCCTCCACTTGCCAATTATTCAACAATTGAATATTTGGGAAGTGGATCTTAAAAGAGAAATTTTTGTCGTCGTTTCCCTCATATCTGTCACGACCCGGATTTTCCACCCTCAGGAGTCGTGATGGCGCCTACTAATAGGAGCTAGGCAAGCCAATTAACTATAAACATTCGCAGGCAAACATCGACAATATTGAGACAACGAGATAATTAATATAAAAGCGGAAGTCTTAAACATAAATGAACCGAAAACAAGTGTGGAAATTCAATTACAGCCTCTACCCAAGACTGGAGTCACTAACTCATGAACGTCTATAGAATACTAAAAATAGAGTTTGAATAAAATACAATACTGTTTGTTCCAGTTCAAGGACAACAAACGAAATAAGGATAGAAGAGACTCCTGGCCATGCGGACGTCAACAAGGCTACCTCGAAATCTCTGGACTGAAAGTCAACTCCCAACGCTCCTACTGCTGTCCAAAAGCTGCTGCTCCGGCGCTGTGATCTGTGCAAAAAGATGCACAGAGTGTAGCATTAGAATAAGGGAAAACAAACCAATTTCACTTGTTCAATGTTCTCTCATTGCAGGCGTGCAACACGATCTTATTTCCTCATATCACGTGGTAGGCATACCACTCGATCCCATTGCATAATATCATGTAGTAGGCGTACCACTTGATCCCATTTCATAACATTACGTGGTAGGCGTACCACTCGATCCCATTTCATAACATCACGTGGTAGGCGTACCACTCGATCCCATTTCATAACATGCGTACCACTCGATCACATTTCATAACATCACGTGGTAGGCGTACCACTCGCTCCCATTTCATAATATCTCGTGGTCGGCGTGCCACACGATCCCATTTCATAATATCTCGTGGTCGGCATGCTACATGATCCCATTTCTTTCAACACAATACACAAAATAATCCCAGCAAGGGAACAAGATAATATAATAAACTATCCCGGCAAGGGAACAAGATAATATAATAAACTATCCCGGCAAGGGAGATCCAGCTATAACCAAACTTATAAAAATTTCTACTTAACACAATTAAATCAATACTCAGTCTCAACAATTACTGGCTCAGTGTTAAAGATTTCCAACCAAGAACTCATAAACAACAATTAAGAATTTGATAATTTAGCAATCTAGGACTCACGGTCATGCTCGACACCAGTGTATAGATACTCGTCACCATGCCTATACACCGTACTCGACAAATAGCAATTAGAAAATAAGACTCTACTCATATTCCCTCAAGCCAAAGTTAGACCAAACACTTACCTCGAATGCTCCAAACTCAACTCAAGCCTCTAGTATAGCTTTACCCCTCGAATTCACCACCAAACCGCTCGAATCTAGTCACAAATTACTTAAATGTATCAACAAATGCTAATTGAATCAATTTGAATGCATGAAAATGAATTTCCCAAAGTTTTTCTCAAAAATTTCCAAAATACCCCTGGGCCCACGTGGTCAAAACCCGAGGTTTGAACCAAAACCCGATTACCCATTCCCCTACGAGTTCATATCTATGATTTGTTTTGAAATCGGACCTCAAATTGAGGTCCAACTCCCCAATTTGAAGAAAACCTAGGTTCTACCCAAAATCCCCATTTTCAACCATGAAAATCCTTGATTTTAAAATGAAAACATGATAAATGATGTAAATGATTGAAGGGATTAAGTAAAATTGACTTACAAATGATTTGGGGAAGAAAGTTTTCTTGGAAAATCGCCTATGGAGTGTTTGAGTTGAAAGAATGAAGAAATGAGGTGAAAATTCGTCTAAGTATGAAACATTGCAGGCCTCAGATATGGGAAATGTGAACATGGGTTCGCAATTGCGAACCCAGCAGGCTTGGGAATTGCGACATTTAAGTTCGCATTTGCGAACTCATGTCTACCAAGGGACCATCGCATTTGCGAAAATGGTCTCGCATTTGTGAACCGGTGACCATCGCATTTGCGAGGTCAGGCTTCGCATTTGCGAACCTCGGCCTTCCTAGGCTGGTTTCGCATTTGCGAACCAGCCTTTGCATTTGCGATAGCTGGGACTTCGCATTTGCGAACCTAGTCTTCGCAAATGCAAATCCTGCAGAACTGAAGGATATCAGATTTTTCAAAGGCTCAAAATGCAACTCGACACATATCCAAAACTCACCGGAGCCCTCGGTGCTCCAAACCAAATATGCACACAACCTCAAAAATATCCTACGGACTTACTCGTGCGATCAAATCGCCAAAATAACATCATATACATAGAATCAAGCCTCAATTCACATGATTTCTTCCAACCTTTCATAAACACAAATTTTGCATTTTTAAGTCCGAAACACGTCAAATGACGTCCGTTTTCAACCAAACTTCACAGGAAGTGCTTAACCCACATATAAGACCTGTACCGGGCGTCGGAACCAAAATACGGCCCGATATCGACGTTTTCTAATCCATTTTCATTTCAAATTTCCAAATAAATTCCAGAAAAACAATTTCTTTTAAAAATTCATTTCTCCAGCTCGGGACCTTGAATTTCGATTCCGGGCATACGCTCGGGTCCCATATTTTTCTACGGACCCTCCGGGACCGTTAAATTACGGGTCCGGGTCCGTTTATCTAAAATGTTGACCAAAGTCATCTTTAATCATATTAATATCAAAATTCATCAATTTTACACAGAATTCATATTTAAGATTTCCAGCTATGCGTCCGGACTGTGCACGCAAATCGAGGCGACTAAAAGTGAGATTTTCAAGGCCTTGGAAGCACAGAAAGGAGAGAAAACAGGCGATGACCTTTTGGGTCATCACAATATCTTTATACTTTCTTCTGAACTGACGCATCGTATGTCACTTCCATTTAATGTGCGTGACATGTGGCGCCTTATGACTAGTTCTACAATTCCTCGGCGTCTTTTAAGGCTTTTTTACGGCTGCATCAATCAAAAAGTGATAATTTTTATAATGAAGTTTCCATCATTACCTTTTTGTTTGACGGTTTCTTCCGAGTATAAATACATCATTTGTCTTTTCTTTCACGAAAAAGTTTACCATATTTTGCCATTCAACTCTTTATACTTTTTCACACAACTATGTCTTCTTCAAACCCTGATCCTCGAAAGGTCCTTATTGTAGATGAACTTCCCCCTGATCCTACCAGAAGTAGGAGAGGTGGAAGGCTACGTTGTTTAGGGTCAGTTTCCATACGAGGTTCTTCTTCTCAAACTAGTTCTACTCCCCTATCATCTTCTAGAACTAGGGCTTCTTTTTCACACAGGTGTTCTGCTAGAAATAGGGATTCCAATGAGCCAATTCGTGAACCCACAGTAGACGAGATTATCCCTGCTGAACTTTCCTTTTATTCTGATAGAGAGTCGATTAGAAACCAAGTCTCTTCTATGTCCTCTCATGATCATGCCGATGTTTATCCTTCACGGATTACTGAAGGTTATCGCTGTGGTTCGTAGAGATTGTCATTGGAAATTTGACTTCCCAATTATGATCCCTAATGAAAATCAAAGGATCACTTCTTTTAAAGATGGCTTTTCTTTTGTGTATACGTATCACTTCACATTAGACTTTAGACCTCATATTGACCTAGTTATTATTGAATTTTTCCGCTTTTTCAATGTGTGTTTAGGACAAATTGGCCCTATTATATGGAGGGTTGTTGCATATTTAAGGTATTTGGCAAATTTGGCTCAATTGCCTTTTATGTTTTATCATCTAATCCACCTCTACTCTCCTAAATTATTCCCTCATGGGATTTTTACATTGGTGGCGAAGAGTAAGAGAGTTTTAGTCAGCCCTGGGGATGATAAAGATCGTGGATGGTACGCCCGATTTGTTACTGCTCCTACAAGTGGGTTAGGAGGTAAAGAGAATATGCCCTTCCCTAAGAAGTGGAACTTTGCACGTAAGTTTTTACAACTTTCTTTCTCTTTTTTTTTAGAGATCGTATTTCCCGTGACTGTTTTATTTTTCCTTTTCAGCAACCATGGGAACTTGTCGATGAGATTCCTAATTTCCGCAGTTCGGTAGAAAAATTGTTAAAAATTGCTCCGATGGAAGTAAGATCTTGGAAATATCTTTCAAATAGATTTGGTTGGAAGGTTAAGACTCACGGTAATCTTTTCTTCCATCTTTTCCTTCTCCTCTGTTCACTCTATATTTAGAATTTATTAACCCTTCTTTTTATCAGGGTTTCCTATTCGAGGTGTAAGTGCTGAGTCAATCACGGCTTCTAGATTTTCTTTAGCAAGAGCTCAGGAGATAATCTTGAGTTCTTCATTGAAAAGAAAAGCCGATAGGGCACATGATTCTGAGGATAAAGAGGAGCGAGATGGAGGCTCGTTAATTCGTAAGCCACAAGCCAGAAGATGTGACATTTTGGATGATGAAACTACTTCTCCTCCTCGTGCTATCTCTGTGATCGAGCCTTCAGAAGCCACTTTAGTGAGTTCTGACAAAGAGATACCTATGGCACCTCGTGATTCTACTGAACACCTCTTTTCACGTGGGTTTGATGATGAAAGTTTTGACTTGATTTCTGAGGAAGCACCTCTCGCTTCTTCTCATGTGTCTGTTCGAATGGAATACAACTTGCTTGTTCCTACCATTGTTGCTAGTGCTCCGTCTGAAGCTATTTTGACTTCTTCGACCGTTCCTGCTACCAATACTTCTCGTACTGATATTGGTTCTTCAAGAGGAAGCAGGGCAATGAGGCAAATTACCATTGGGGTTCCTGCCGATGGTAATCTTCTGAAGAAGTCATGCCAGGCTGATGTGTGGCTGAAACCCTTGATAGGTTTGGTTGAAAAGTGAAAATTGGAAAGTCATAGTTCTTTGACTTGGATGAACGACATTGTGCAATCATCATTGAAGGTATATATTCCTCCTTTTTATCTTCTGTAATTTTCCTTTTACTAGAATTTCATCCTCTTCTCTTTATGTAGATCAATCTCATCGGTATGGAGATGATGAAAAGGGTTTCCCATACGGAGCAGTTGATGCATGACTACCATACTAAGGCAGATAATTGGAAAGAACAGTATGAAAGTCTCCAGCTTGAGATGGAAATTTAGAGGAAAATAAATGTACTTTGGAGCAGCAGATAAGAGTTATGGCAGCGGAACTAGCAGTGGAGAAGGACAAGAACCTCCTTGAGTCATATTTTGCCGAACAACTTTCCAAGGCTACAGAAGAGATCAGGGGTCTAAAGGCCCTGTTGGATGAGAAAGAAGTTTATGCTAGTGAGCTTGTTCAATCACTCACACATGCTCAAGAAGATCCTTGAGTTCTTCCGATAAAGTTAAGTTTTTGAAGTCGAATCTTCTGCTGCTGATGATGCCATCTTAAATATTGGTTCAGGACGTACCTCATAGTGAAAGTTTGACTGTGAAGTTAACTAGTTTTTTTTGTTTTGGTGGTTTACCTCTGGTCCCATTTAGGGGTAATGTATCTTGGTAATATCATACCCGCAGTCCTTTTCGGGGTTTTCTGAAAATATAATTAAGGTGGAACTAAGTTCATACTTAGTTTTAACTAAGTTAGTTTTTTGCTCAACTTTTATGTTATCTTTGATTTTGAGTTTTTATTTAACTCTCTTAGTGGTTTGCCCTTGTCTTTTTCTTTATAAGTTTAGGGCCTTGTTTCCCACTTCAATTTTAATATGTGGATTTTTGTTTTACCTTTTTAACTTTTGAATTTAAAAATGCTTTGTTAATTTCATGGCTTTTGAATCAAGCACGAACTATAAAAGAGGGCCCTTTTATGTACAACACTTAATGAAGAAGACGTCTCAACTTCATAATGGTGTAAACATATAAAAGAAGAAATAGGAACACACATATTTCTTTGAATAACTTTGAAGAAAGTTTTGTATCATTCGAAGAATCGAACTAAACAATACTTTATATGTATTTAAGTATCATCTATGATTCTTTCGTAACTGTTTTCTTTACAACAGATTTGTAAAATTTTAGGGGTATGTTTTAATAACCCATAACTAAATATTTCCTTTAACCTAAACGTTCGTAAGATCTCGGAATTTACATCCACGAGCGTATTCTTCATAGGTTTATGAATCAGGCTTGTGTTTTTGGCTCGTGACTTTGCTTTGAACTTTTGACTCGTTGGGTGGACTTTTGGCTTTGGCTTAAATTCTAATTGTTCCAGTCTTCCTTTCCTTCCTTATACATATATTGTATAGTCCCCCAAGTGTTTGAGCTTCGAAGTATGAGATCTCGATCACTTGAGTGTTCCTTCCACGCAGTCCTTTTTCTGAAAAGGAAAAACATACGAGACTCGGAGGTATAATTTAGATGAAGACTACTTAATCCATTACATTTCCATCAGAATAGTTGTAACCTTATACCGGGAATTATGTTTCTTCCGCGTGTCTTTCAGGTCTAATTTCATCATTTGGTACGGGTTAGCTTTTTGCCTATCATCTAAAAATTTTAGTATAAATTAAACAGTTCAAAAAACAAAAATCATAATTAAGGGTACCTGACCGTGAGTGTCGATGCCCCTTTTTCTCACGAAATTGGGTTTATGACATTCGGGAGGACAAATCGTTCCCTTTTGGGAATTGGGTTTGAATTGAAGAGTCGCCACCTAATGATTAAGTGCATTAGGACACAAAGAAGAACTTTGATTTAGAAAACCGGAGATTAGGTAAGGGCTCAAAATTATCCCGAGGGGAAGGTGTTAGGCACCCCTCGAGATCCACTAGTGTGGTTTCCGACCATATTATAATTATGACTTTAAGTGCAAACAACAAGTAGACAAGTAAGAATTACAAATATGAGGGGGTTTTCACATAATTGTTGTAAGTAATTAAAATTAAAAGAAGTTAAAGAAGCTGGAATTTAAGGAAAAAAACAGTTTTGTATAAAATAAACAAGTAGGGGGGGGGGGCTCCTAGGTTTATAAATAATGTGGATCACCTCATGGAACACTCGGTAACCGTTTATACACGTGGTGTTATCGCGTGGTCATTATATCCATATCTATCCTTTCCTACACCGTTAAGGTATTAAAGCGCGGAATAGTTTCATTACTTATTGCATGCTACTACCCGTCCCAATCCTATCAGTCTCGAAGGTATTTGGACTATTAATCCTACAGGGAAGGGGTATGAGGCTTTATAGTTTCAAAGGATAAAATGCTAAGGCGACAATAAAAACACATATATAGCAAATATAGGGAGAAGCACATAGCAAATAGAAAGGATCAAACAAACTTCCTTAAAAACAAGAGAGAAGCAGATAGTTTAGCATGTCTTACACGTACTGATTAGGGCCTGTTTAAACTTAAAAGTTGTGGCAGACTGATCTATTACATATTTTAGATAAGAAGCCCGAATAAGCCTGCCTGCTGGTTGTAGTTAATAAATTCTTGTTCGATTTATAGGTTTACCTTATAGCTTGCCTAAGTGTTAAATGAAACCTATAGGCATGATATCTATTAGTTTCCGAAAAGAAGTATACTAATTTTAAGGGAAAGAAATTGTCAATTACAGGAACATAAATTCTAAAGACGTTATTGCTACTACTGATTTTAGACTTATAAGCGAACGAACAATTCTGCTTTGGTTGATAGCTCCTATAGGCATGCTCTCTAGGCGTTACTGATTTTAAACATTTTTTAAAGGCGTGGCAAGAGTGCAGAAATCCTATGGGCATGGTGTCTGAATACTCTTAGTTTTAATCCTATAAATAGGTTTGCCTAGTGACCAATGCATATGTAGAGTCTGGATTTCTGGTTAACTTATTGGCATGGTATGTATGTGTGATGATGCAAAAAACTATAGACATGGTATCTACATGTGATAATGCAGAATTCCTTATAGACATGATATCTACGTGTGATAATGCAGAATTCCTTATAGACATGGTATCTATATGGAGATGCAGAGTCCCTATAGACATGGTATCTATATGGAGATGCAGAATCCCTATAGATATGGTATCTACATGTGATATACAAACGTGCAAAGTTGTAGACAACATACATGAGTACAGAAGTGTAGTAATTCCCTATGAGCATGATATTTACCCTTTTGCATGCATGGTTACCCTTCCCTTTTTACTAATCACCCCATAGGTTTATTACAAAATTATTACAGTCCAAAAAATAAAATAAAGAAAACTACATCAGAAAAAATTAAAATTACAATCAAGGAGAGCCTGATTCAGACTTCCTGTCTGAAGCATGAAGTAAATCAACTCCAAAGATCAAGATCCAAAGCCTTTCTCTCATTTGGGATGTGTCAGAGTTCCCTAAGAGCCTCAATTGGACTCCGGGTAGTGCTCACACCCAAATACATTTCAGGATTGAGTCATAGGGCAATGTGGAAGGGCTAGCCCTCAAGTGTCCAAGTTCAGAGGGAGCTCAAGGTCCCAAGGCAAGGCTCACAGGAGGGAGGCAGAACTTAGAAACTAGGAATAAGTGTAAGTGCATAGAAGGAATTTTGAAAAGGGGAAAAGGGGAGTGGCAAAGACAGGCTAGTGGACATACCCAGCAATAGAAAATACTGGCACACCCCACCAGCCTATTAGAACACATTGTTTTGGGAGTTAGGATCCCCTAAGGGATCAAGTCCAAACATGAACAATAACTGGAATATTGCCATGTTCTAAACTACAACTCAAAACATATAGAGGGGGACAGGGGTGCAGGGATTCACAACAGAAACAGATGAAAGGAAAATTAATATGCTAGTTAGTATTTAACTCCACTAGACAGTATCGTAGACATGAATGTAAAGGCTGTAAATAAACACGTTGGGATGATACTGAAACCAAAATTAGAACATACCAGTCTCAAGGAAACAAGCAAAGGAAAACAGTAGTCTTGTAAAGCCAAAGTGCAAACAAGTAGTCAGAATGCTATGAGTTTAGAAGAGAACTGTGAGATTATAAGTGATTAAAGTGTGTAATGTGTGTTGATCGTGTGTCTTGTGTTAAAGAGGGTCATGTATTTATAGTGTAGAAATCTAGCAGAAATAGGTAAGAAAATAGTTTGAAAATTAATTACACAAGGTTTCCCTTTAATTAGGGGATTCTGATTTTAAATAGGTAAAACTAAATTAAGAAAAAAGATTAATCAAATACTTTTTCAAAGCAGTACAAGAGGGGTAAATAAATAGAGGTTTATTTAAGGACAAGATCTTGACACTACATGGTTTGTGCAAATAAGGTAAGGGAATCAATTAACGGCTAGTAAATCAAAAATTGAAGATTTTGTATGAATGAACCAGTCAGAAAGATAGGAAAGATTTTAACTTAAGGAAAATTATTAGCAATCAATTAGACTCATTAAAAGGAGTTCTGAATCAATCACAAGTTAGAAAACCCTTTCGAAGAAAGATTCGTCATATATTTTGCATACAGACACGTTAAATATAAAGAAATCTATCATGGTATTCCATAGAAGAGTCTAGTGCATGGGAATTAGAATTGTAAGCAAACAAAAGAAATTCACACTTAGTTCATAGACTCAGAGGTTAGTCTGAAAAAGTAAAGGGTTCTCAAATAGAACTCTAATCCAATCATATGACCAAACTTGGAGGAACCCCAAATTCTAGTGTTTCTACCTCGAGTCAAATACAGAGATGAGGAGGCAGCAGTCTCAGAGATTTCTTTCAGAAACTCATGAGAAAGAAAGAAAATACAGTTGAAAGTTCAAAGCAAACAGAGTGAAGAAACTAATTCGAAACACGATGAGAGTAGAAGAAACAATAGAGAAAAACATGCTTAAACGTCTCTTAAAACAAGTTAAAATAGAAGTGAAACAGTAAACCCTTAAGAACGTGGTAGAAAGATACAGTAGGCGAAGTATATCAAGTCATAGTGGAAGGCAAATAGCAAAACATAGTGGGAAAGCATGTCAAAACATAGCATAGAAACACAGTAGAAGAAAGAACAGAATATAGAAAACACAATAGAAGAACATGCGTGATAAAAGGAAAAACATAAGAACACAGTCGAAGAACATGCATGGTAGAAAAGAAAACATAAGACCATAGCGGAGACAAATACACACAAAGAAAAAGGGAAAGAAAAGTCAGATAAACCATTGAACATTTTCAGGAAACCCTAAATCAGAAAGAAGTAATTTTTAAAAGTAATTTTTGAAAGAAAAGTTGAGGAAATCGTTCAAAAACTCAAGTAGAGCACAGATATATAACAAATTTAAGAAAAAATCAGAGAAAACCTCGAATAGTTAGGGTTTCAAAAGAACCCTAGAATGAGAAAGGCTTGGAAAAGGTCCGATCTTGGTCGGAAAGTCAGAACCAGGCTCAAAACACCATTGTACGCCGGAGTAAGGTTGGAGATGACCATAGAAACTTGAGTTTGCAAAGATCTGAACGAAAACCTTCGAGGTAAGACCTCGAACCTTCGAGTACCAAGTGTTTAAGAGCAGAGGAAGTTGAGTTTAAACCATCCATGGTCTGAGAGGCCATGGATTCCGGTGAGCTTGAGGTAGAAGACAATAGAAGACGAGTAGGGTTTCAAGAACATTTGAGAGAGTTTAAGAGATGAAGGGGTTTAAAGGTGGCATCTCTGGAGGGAAATGAGGGGATTAGGGTATTCTTTATGATTAAAAAAGGCAAGGGCGGATAAGGGCCGTTGATCTCTAAGATCAACGACCGGGATAAAAAGAGGTCTGGGTCGGGTACTTTTAAACGGGTTAAGGGCTGGGTTAAATAGTAGGACTTGGGCTGGTCCGTTTGAAATTGGAATTGGGTTATTGGGGTGGTTGATTTTGGCTATAATTGAAATGTAAATAAGGCTATCAGTTAAATAGCCACTTTTCCCTTTTAAATTTATAAAAAATAATAAATTGATTTTTTGAAACAAATTGAAGGCACTAAATTAATTAATAATATATAATCATTAAATTAAAAATACTGGAGTAAATTTTATAATTATAAATGCTATTTAAATCTTAAAATAGGCTAGAATTGCAATTTAGTACAAATTT
Organism: Nicotiana glauca; assembly: GCA_026770625.1. Taxonomy (NCBI): domain Eukaryota; kingdom Viridiplantae; phylum Streptophyta; class Magnoliopsida; order Solanales; family Solanaceae; genus Nicotiana; species Nicotiana glauca. The sequence goes on along the minus strand of MU721522.1, from coordinate 150,760 downwards.
AGCTTAAAAATACCAAATCGATTTATAAAAATGTGTAAAAATTACCTTAGCTATATATTGGCATGAATATAAGATTAAAATAGATTAACCACCAAAATCATAGTTTGAATAACACTTATTGGCATTTGTATTAATAAAATAGGGCAATAAATCGGTTTAAGAATCTATTTTTTTAAATTAGAAAAATAATAAAATACTTGGACATTCTTATATATGCATATATACTATTTTTAAAGTATTTGGATATAAAAAATATACAGGGAAAAATTGGGTATCAACAGTTGCCCTTCTTTACCCGGGAAGGATAAAAGAGTTGTCGGGTAAAGACATGATGGCTAATTTTGACCGAGTGAAGTGGTTTGAAGAGATTGACCATGCTCTGATTTCTGAGCTGCCTACATATCCCTGGTCTTACAGGAATCATGCCATATGTAGTTCAGGATCCGTCGTAGTATGCCGATGGTTTTCAAAGAACGGACACAACGTTTGGGTTGGGGCGGATAGTGAGAGTCTAATAGGGCTGCGGGAACTGGAATGGGATCACTCCTACTGAGATGGCCGTTGCTCGCCGGTTTACCTACAAATAAGCAATACACGCATATATTGTGCATAAATTTAAACATGATACAAGTTTCCGTTGGACCATGAATGTTGTCTTTGGGCGGTTAGGATGACTTCCTTAGACCATGATATCCTGGGCCATGAAGCATATAATAAAGGATTCGTAGGCTATGAAATAATGCTCTCGGGCTATGAGAATGATGCCTCCGAGCTATAACGCCTTTGATTAATAATATGCAAGAGATAAAAGGGATCCCCAGGCCATGGCATGGCGTTCTCGGGCTATGAAGATGGTACCTCTGAACAATGATGCCCTTGGATAGTTTGGCGATCTTTTAGCCCATGCAATACGATAGGTGGCGATTTTTCAGCCGATGAGAGTGTAAATAAAGTGGTGATATTTCAGCCATGCAATGAGGCGGCGATATTTCAGCCAATGCAAAAAGCAAATGAGGTGGCGATCTTTTATCCATATAATGAGGCGTCGATATTTCAGCCAGTGCAAAAAGCAAATGAGGTAGCAATCTTTCAGCCATGTAATGAGGCGGCGATATTTCAGCCAATGCAAAAAGCAAATGAGGTAGCGATCTTTCAGCCATACAAGTGCAAAAATAAAGTGGCGATCTTTCAGCCAATGCATGACGTAAATGAAGTGGCGATCTTTCAGCCATGCAAGTGCAAAATAAAGTGGCGATATTTCAGCCATGCAAGTAAAACTAAAATAATATTTCAGCCATACAAGTGCAAAATAAAGTGACGATATTTCAGCCATGCAAGTGCAAAATAAAGTGGCGATATTTCAGCCATGCAAGTGTAAAATAAAGTGGCGATATTTAGCCATGAAGATGGAGGTAGAGCTTAACCTCGGAAGGCAGAGTGGTAGCCTTATGCAATGCAAGAATGCAGGTGGAGACAGAGCTTAGTCTCGGAAGGCAGAATGGTAGCGTTATGCAATGCAAGAAATGCAGATGGAGGTAGGGCTTAACCTCGGAAGGCAGAATGGTAGCCTTATGCAATGCAAGAATGCAGGTGGAGACAGAGCTTAGTCTCGGAAGGCATAATGGTAGCCTTTTACAATGCAGGAAATATAGATGGAGGTAGAGCTTAACCTCAAAAGGCAGAATGGTAGCCTTATGCAATGCAGGAAATGCAGATGGAGGTAGAGCTTAACCTCGGAAGGCAGAATGGTAGCGTTATGAAATGCAAGAATGCAGGTGGAGACATAGCTTAATATCAGAAGGCAGAATGGTAGCCTTATGCAATGCAAGAATGCAGGTGGAGACAGAGCTTAGTCTCGGAAGGCAGAATGGTAGCCTTATACAGGAAATAAAAGGAGAATAGTAATAAAATTTCTTAGCTGATTACTAGTTGTGATATCATGGTTGTTGGGGATATTGAATTCGAATAGGTGTGATGGTCCTTAGAATTGTATTCCTGATTGCATAATATGTTACTTTACGACTAGAGTTCCTGCATCCAAAGAAAAATTGTGAGTTTTGTAAAGGGGAAAGGTTAGTCCGTGTCCCCGCCGACTTTGCTTACCATGTTTGGCTTGATCTGATGACACGGTATGTATTATTGGGGAAGCGTTGCTGAACAGAGCGACTCTGACAATAAATATGCATGAGTTTGTTAAAGATATAATGTAAGTATATAAGAAATAGTTTTAGATGAACCGACGACTAGGACGTGGTTCAGGACATTGCAACTTCTCTCGTTTCAGAATTTTGAGGGTCCTCCTCAAAATTCTGCCCCAGTTTCCAATTGTGGGGGGGAGGGGGGTTGAAAAATTTATTGAATTGTGACCGAAGCCATAAGGCTGCCTACGTATCCCCTCTTAAACAGGAATCAGGTCAGACGTAGTTCAAATTACATTACATAGGAAAAGCATGAAATTATACATAGTAGCGCTTGACTACATCTGAATTGATTTGTTTTGGCCAAACTTCTCTGTCCATCTCTGTAAGTATGAGGGCTCCTCCTACTAGAACCCGGTGAACCATGTATGCACCCTGCCAATTGGGAGAGAATTTTCCTTTGTCTTCATCTTAATGCGAAAAAATTTTCTTTAACACCAGCTGCCCCGGTGTGAACCGTCTTGGTTTGACTCTCTTGTTGAAGGATTTGGACATTCTATTCTGATAAAGCTGACCGTGGCAAACTGCATTCATTCTTTTACCATCTATAAGAGCCTGCTGCTCGTAGCGACTTTTTACCTATTATGCGTCGTCGAGCTCAGCTTCTTGTATGATCCTTAAGGAAGGAATCTCTACTACGGCGGGAATGATGGCTTCCATACCATAAACCAACATATAGGAAGTTGCACCAGTTGATGTGCGGACTATGGTGCGATACCCCAATAAAGCAAATGATAGCTTCTCATGGCACTCCTTGTGCTTCTCTACCATTTTCCTCAGTATCTTCTTAATGTTTTTGTTGGCGGCTTCTACAGCTCCATTCATCTGAGGCCGGTAGGCTGTGGAATTCTTGTGTCTAATTTTGAAGGTTTCGCATATAGCTTTCATTAAGTCACTGTTGAGGTTGGAACCGTTATCAGTAATGATTGACTCTGGAATCCCGAATCGGCAAACAATGCGGTCGCGGACAAAATCTGCCATGACTTTCTTAGTTACTACTTTGTAAGATTCTACTTCGACCCATTTGGTGAAATAATCAATTGCCACTAGGATGAATCTATGCCCGTTGGAAGCAACAGGTTCGATTGGTCCAATAATATCCATTTCCCACGCGGTGAACGGCCATGGTGAGCTTGTTGCATTAAGCTCATTTGGAGGTACCTTTATCATGTCTGCATGTATCTGACAACGGTGGCATTTTCGGACATATTAGATGCAGTCTGTCTCCATTATCATCCAAAAGTAACCTGCCCTGAGTATTTTTTGGCTAAGACAAAGCCGTTCATATATGGACCGCAGGTCCCAGCATGGATTTCTTCTAGTAGCTTGGATGCTTCCTTTGCGTCGACACACCTTAGTAACCCCAAATCAGGAGTCCTCATATACAGGATTCCTCCGTTGTGAAAGAAATTGTTGGACAATCTTCGAAGTGTGCGCTTTTGAGTAGTATTTGTAAGCCCTGGATATTCTCTTTTGCCAGATATTCCTTGATGTCGTGAAACCAAGCTTTTCCATCTGCTTCTTCTTCGATATGAGCACAATAAGCTGGCTGATTATGGATTTTCACAGGAATAGGATCAATGAAGTTTGTATCTGGGTGTTGTATCATGGATGATAGGGTAGCCAATGCATCAGCAAACTCATTCTGGATGCTAGGAACATGCTGAAATTCCATCTTTATGAACCTCTTTCTCAACTCCTGTACATGATGCAGGTACGGGAGTATCTTGGTGTTCTTGCTTGCTTATGCTTCTCAGACCTGGTGTATAAGCAAGTTTAAATCTCCAATCACTAGCAACTCTTGGATGTTCATGTCAATAGCCATCTTGAGCCCTAAGATGCAGGCTTCGTACTCGACTATATTGTTAGTGCAGGGGAACCTGAGCTTGGCGGACACTGGGTAATGATGGCCAATTTATGATACTAGGACTGCTCCTATGCCAACTCCTTTGAAATTTGCTGCTCCGTTGAAAAATATCCTCCAACCATCATAGGACTCTGTAATGTCTTCTCCTATGAATGATACCTCTTCGTCAGGAAAATATGTCTTTAGTGTTTAGTATTCTCCGTCTACAGGGTTTTCAGCGAGGTGGTCTGCTAGCGCCTGTCCCTTGATTGTTTTCTGAGTCATGTAGATAATGTCGAATTCACTTAAAAGGATTTGCCATTTGGCTAGCTTGCCAGTGAGCATGGGCTTCTGAAAGATGTACTTCAAAGGATCCATCCTGGATATGAGATATGTAGTATAGGCACATAACTAGTGCCTCAGCTTCTGGGCCACCCAAGTTAGAGCACATCAGGTGCATTCTAACAGAGAATATCGGGCTTTGTACGGGGTGAACTTCTTACTGAGATAATAAATGGCTTGCTCCTTCTTCCATGTTTCATCATGTTGCCCTAGGACGCAATTGAAGGCACCATCTAACACTGTGATGTAGAGTAGCAAAGGTCTACCTGGCTCAGGCGGAACCAAGACTGGTGGTGTTGATAAGTATTTCTTGATTCTACTGAAAGCTTTCTGGCATTCATCAATCCATTTGGTGGCGGCATCCTTCTTCAACATTTTGAAGATCAGCTCACAGATAACCATAGATTGGGCTATGAACCGGCTGATGTAGTTAAGTCTCCCCAAGAAACTCATTACATCCTTCTTGTTCTTTGGCGGTGGCAATTCTTGAATAGCTTTGATCTTTGATGGATCCAGTTCTATCCCTCAGCGACTCACGATGAACCCAAGTAGTTTTCTGCCAGGAACCTTAAATGCATATTTCGCGGGATTCAGCTTCAAGTTGTACCTTCTCAGTCTATTGAAGAACTTCCTCAAATCTTCTATGTGATAAGTGGCTTTCTTGGGCTTGATGATGATGTCATCTACATACACTTCGATCTCCTTGTGTATCATATCATGGAAAATAGTGGTTCATGGCCCTTATATAGGTGGCCCCTGCATTCTTTAACTCGAATAGCATCATCTTATAGCAGTACATTCCCCACAGCATAATGAAAGCTGTTTTCTCGGCATCTTATTCATCCATCCTGATATGATGGTACCCAGCAAAATAATCTACAAATGATTGCAACTCGTGTTTGGCGCAATTATCAATCAGGATGTGTATGTTTGGCAATGGGAAGTCATCTTTTGGACTGGCCCGATTGAGATCCCGGTATTCGACACAGACTCTAACCTTGCCGTCCTTCTTCGGCACTGGAACAATGTTGATAACCATGTTGGATACTTCATTACCCTGAGAACCTTAGCTTTGACCTGCTTAGTGACCTCTTTCTTGATTTTCAAACTCATATCTGGGTTGAACTTTCTGAGCTTCTGCTTTACTGGCAGACATGTTGGATCGGTCAGCAATTTGTGAGCTACAATATATGTACTCAGACCAGTCATGCCATCGTATGACCAGGCAAATATATCTTTATAACCCCCTTGAAATTCTGTGTATTCTTTCTTTTCTGACGGTGATAAATGAATGCTGATTCATGTTTCTTTGACGTTTTTTGCATTTCCCAGGTTAACAATCTCAGTCTCGTCCAGGTTGGACTTAGGTCTATTCTCAAAATTCTCAACTTCTTTGATAATCTCTTCCGGCATATCATCTTCCTCTGAGTCTATGTCCACTTGTTGCGCTGTCTCGTTGTATGTCATAATCATTGGTTCATCAAGATAAGTAATAGTAATGTTGTATAAGTAAAGTAATGAGAGAAAGTAATAAGAGTAAGATTTAATAAAATTGAAATGCTTTGATAAATTCCATAAATGTTTTGAACATCGAAGCTCTTTCTTGCAAAAAATAAAAATGCGAAAGGAAAGTAAACTAGTAAAATAAAATAGTGCATGATGCTTGTTGGGCTCTGGTGGCTCTGATAGTCCAGTTATTGAGGTGTGCTCCTTGGCTTACGGCCTGTATGGAAGGGCATTCCTCCCCCTCCTCCTCGAAAATGACACAACAATCCATATAATCGTCTTCTAGGAACAAATTCTTCATTGCCACTAGGGCTTCTTCTTCTTCTGACCCATAGATGACCTCAGCCAGTTGGAAGGCCTGCTCCAAATGGGATATCGGCTGCTCCGATGGATAGTAAGGACAGCGCCATGGTGGCGACCAATGGTTGAATTCCTCCCAGGTGTAGTCATATCCCAATCCGGAAGTGGTGTCGTGCTTCTCGAGCTTGATGGGCTTAGTTATACCTTGGAGGTTCTTGCCAAGTCCCTTGCTAGGTTCATACCCACTCCAGTTCAGTATGCTTTCAATCTTGTTATCCCACCATTTGACTTTATCAACGGCGTTGACTCGCTCGATGTGGTGTTAAGTTTCTCCACCTATCCTTCTCCTGCCTCCAATTGCTGGAATGGTCTGGTGACTGTATATGGGATTGCTATCGTCGCCGTGAATGATCACCTCTTAGTGGTTCCATTTAAATTTCACTGCCTAGTGTAGTGTTGATGCGATAGCCCCAGCGGCATGAATCCATGGTCATCCCAACAACAGATTGTAAGATGTCGGTACGTCTATCACTTGAAAATCAACATCAAAACAAATAGGCCCCATTTGCAAACACACGCTAATTTCCCCAATAATAGACTTTGCGATCTGTCGAAAGCATTAACGTTGATGACCCTATCGTTAATATCGTGTAGTCCCTTTCCTAATATCCTGAGTGTCACTAATGGACAAATGTTGAGGCTGGACACTCCATCAATCAGAATCCTGGTGTTAAAATAATCCTCACTGCACGGTTATGTGTAATGCCATGTTGTGCCTCAACCCCTCTGGCGGCAACTCATCTTCATGAAAAGTGATCTTGTGGCTTTCCAATACCTGGCCTACCATGTTTGCCATTTCTCTGCCGGTGATGTTACTTGGTACATATGCCTCACTCAGCATTCTTAACAAGGCATTCATGTGTGCATCGGGGCTTTGTAGCAAAGCAAGGATGGAAATATGTGCCGATGTTTTGTTCAGCTGATCAATGGCTGAGTATTCCTTCGCTTGTATCTTTCTCCAGAGATCATCGGGCCTAGTTTTAGTTATGGCTTGTCGACCATAGGTTTGCTTACTAGACTCAGCCAAGTGTTTCGATGTATAAACTATGTCGGTTCATGTCATACCCTATGCCGTAACTGCTTCCCCGAGCTTGGCTTTCCCTTTCCTTCTTGCCTCGGCTGTGTAGTCCCATGGTATGGATTTTGCGTGGAATGGTGTTACAGCTTTCATTGCTACCGAAAAGGGCACTCTTGCTTTGGGAGGTAATATAGCAACTTCAAATGGTACAGGTGCCTTTAGGGACCCCAAACTCGACCTCAATTGGTATTGGCGTCTTCGCAGAGGTTGGTGTTTCAAACTCAAGTGGTATGGACATGTTCACCTTGTTGTCTACAGAAGGCTAAATCTGGACTACAATCGGATTAAGGATGACTGTTGGTTTCATTGGATCTTCACCTTCTGCGACCTAACCAATTGATCCCTTGGGATCCCAATCATCCTCTATTTCAATCATGTGAACACCTTTACTTTTGTGGTCTGTAGAGGGTTATTGCGGACATTTGGAGCAGGCTCATTTGCCACGATGGTCTTGTTATCAATCAAAGCATGGATCTTATCTTTCAGGGAGCGACATTCATCAATGGTATGCCGTTTCATTCCAGAATGGTATGCACATGTTTTATTTGGGTTGACCCATTGGGAAGGGTTTTCAAGGGTTATAGTAGGGGTAGGGGTGACATAACCAGCAGCTTTGAGCCTTTTGTACAACTGGTCAATTGGTTCAATAATGGCAGTATACTGTTTGGTAGGTCTGCGGTCGAAATTTTGTCGGGGTCTAGGAAAGTTTTGACGAGGGGGAGGTGATTGATAGTGGTATTATTGAGTGCTATAAGCCTGGTAGACGTGTGCGGGCTGGGAATATCTGGGTGAAGAAGGTTAGTATGTAGGAGGCGGAGGTGATTGATAAGCAGGCGGTGGAGTTTGGTAGAAAGATGTGGGTGTTTCGTAATTTGGAGTGGGTTGATATGTAAGTAGAGATGTTGGATAAGTTTGGTATTTGACAGGTGATTTGGTTCTCTGTGAAACCAATATGGCGCCTACGTCCCTTTTCTTGGACGCACCACCAGACTGTAGAGCCTTATTGGTAGCTTACAAGGCTTTAAAGTTCGTAGCCATACCACTGTTGATACCTTCCTCGATCCTTTCTCCTAGCTTGATGATGTCAGAAAATTTATGATTCTCGATCAGCATCAGTCTTTCATAGTATTGCGGATCCTGATCCCGAACGAAAAACTTGTTCATTTGTCCTTCCTCCAAAGCAGGTCGGACCTTAGCAGCCTCTGATCTCCAACGAGTGGCATACTCACGGAATGTTTCGGTGGGTTTCTTCTTTAAATTCTGAATGTAAAACACATCCGTTGCATTTTCTGTGTTGAACCTGAATCTATCCATGAAGTCGGACACCATACTTAGCTAGTTTAACGATTTCTCTCAGCTAATGTACCAAGACAGAGCATCTTCTTTCAGGCTCCTCACGAAAAGCTTCATGCGGATCTTCTTGTCTCTTCCTACTCCGGCCAGCTTGTCGCAGTATGTTCTCAAGTGAACCCTAGGATCCCATGTACCATCAAACATTTCAAACTTAGGAGGTTTGTACCCCTCGAGCAATTCAACATCGGCTTGTATGCATAGATCTTTATAGTTTAGCCCCTCAATTCCCTTACTTCCTTCAATGCCTTGAATTCTGGTGGTCAACCTTTTAAGCTCTTGGGCCAAATTTCTGATGAGCGAGTCCTTATCATTGGACTCGAGTGTGCTTGAGATAGGCTGGGTGGAGTGCGGCACAGTCTCCACGTAGATGGGGGTATTGTTTTGGGAGTGGTTGTGGTCATTTGTGGAGTTCAAAGGTTTCGGTATGAGTAGTGGAGTATTGTTGGGAGTGTGGCAAGTATTACAGTGGTGGTGAGGAGCGAGTTGCTTTGGGATGTTTTGTGGAGGTATGGGATTCTGAGTATTTGGGAAAGTAACTCCTGGAGTAGTGAGGGAAAATGACAAACTTGACCAATTGCGGACTTGATCAAGTTCTTCTTGGAACTTCAATAGTTTTTGTTCTAGTTGAGAGGTATTTTCTTTGGAGACCAGAGCACCACGAGTGACCTCTACATGTTCAGCTGAGTTGTTCGAATCTTCCATTCTTCTTTTGCTTTTGTGTCTGATAGGACTGAGAGGAGAAGTAGGTGGAGGGCCCCTAGATCTTGTAAAATATGATGATGTTGCCAGAGTTCACGAACTGACCTTTGGGGAGGGAAATAAACAAAAAAGTAAAAACAAAAAGGTGATAAGTCAGTAAGGATCATAAGGAAAAAAATGTTGCGATATTTAAACACGTAGTGTAGGAAATATAAAGCGCGTCCTAATTTTGGGGGACCTCATTCTGCCCGAGGTAGGCCTAGCGACAAGTCAATTTGGAGAACTTAGAATGCTAAATGCCTCATTTTATTGATAAAAATATAGACACTAAATAAGAAAAAGTCACTAATGGCCATTGGCTTTATTATATCTTATAAAAAATGGAAATTCCGATCTATTTGGTCCCAGAAGGACCTTCCCCAGACTCGGCATTGTTAGTTCCCTCGAACAGTTCTCCCAGCTCGCGCAGTCCTAGTAGCAAGTAAGATCTAGCCAGATGTCCACCTTCATTTCCTTAAGCAATTTGTTGTTGGGTCGAACTTCCAAGAGAGAGGGTAGGTTCCCTAAATATTTTCGGACGAGCGTCTGATCACTGGAGTGAAGATCCTTCCACCAGCTTAGCAGTTTGGGGTGGATATTGGTAACCATGCCGAAGCTGGGGACTTTGTGCCTCATATTTCTACAAGACAATTAGCATAACAAGCATTTAGTTCTCCAAATAAATGCATAAAACGTGGTAGCGTCCATTTGGGTTTTGGGAAAACCCGGTAGACTTGGACAAAGCTATCTTAAAGAGTCATTATACGGACAACATAAATGACTCGGCTAGGTTTGACAGTGATGCATGCACCTTTAAACAGAGTATGGTTTCTATGGAGTATTAGACTGGTACCCTTGAACGGACAACTCAAGAGGGAAAGGCACGTAACTGTCGACTACACCGTTGATCGACTGATTTTACCGTAAATATGCCTTTGCCGAATTTAGGGGGTGATAATATCGGAAGAGCGCAACCACTCATTATAAGCGTTGCTATGGTATTTTATTTGGCACGAGTGAAATATGATGTTGAATATACAGTTACAATAATCAAACAAGTTGTCACGTATTTGCACATTCATAAAGTAATAATTACGGCAGTTTCTCATAATTTATAATATCAAAGGAAAATGGTAAAGGAAAGAAACAAAGAGCCAAGTCAGTTTCGTAGTAGAAGAATGAATAAATACTTAAAGGCATTTAAACAAGTAAAGACATATAAAGAAGCATAAAGTCACAAATAGCATGAAATGGTAAAAGCCTTAAAGAAATCCCCAGCAGAGTCGACATGCTGTCGATGCCCCATTTTTCTCGCAAAACCGGGTTTATAACATTCGGGAGGACAACTCGTTCCCTTTTGGGAATTGGGTTTAAATTGAAGAGTCGTCACCTAATGATTAAGTGCACTAGGATACTAAGAAGAACTTTGATTTAGAAAACTAGAGATTGGGTAAGGGCTCGAAATTATCCCGAGGGGAAGGTGTTAGGCACCCCTCGAGATCCACTAGTCTAGTTCCCGGCCATACTATAATTGTGACTTTAAGTGAAAACAACATGAAGACAAGTAAGAATTACAAATATGAGGGGGTTTTCACATAATTGTTGTAAGTAATTAAAATTAAAAGAAGTTAAAGAAGCTGGAATTTGAGGGAAAAAAAAGTAGTTTTGAATAAAATAAACAAGTAAAGGGAGGGGGGTCCTAGGTATATAAATAATATGGATCACCCCACGCAACACCCGGTAACCGTTTATATACGTAGTGTTATCGCGTGGTCATCATATCCATATCTACCTTTTCCCACCCCGTTAAGGTATTAAAGTGCGGAATAATTTTGTTACTTATTGTATGCTAGTACTCGTCCCAATCCTATCAATCCCGGAGGTATTTAGACTACTAATCCTACAGGGAAGGGGTATGAGGCTTTATAGTTTTAAAGGACAAAATACTAAGGCGAAAATCAAAACACATATATAGCAAATATAGGGAGAAGCACATAGAAGATACAAAGGCTCAGACAAACCTCCATAAAAACCAGAGAGAAACAAATAGTTTAGCATGCATTACACCTATTGATTAGGGCCTGTTTAAACTTAGAAGTTGTGGCAGACTGATCTATTGCTTATTTCAGATAAGAAGCCCGAATCAGGCATGCCTGCTAGTTGTAGTTAATAAATTCTGATTCGATTTACAGGTTTACCTTATAGCTTGCCTAAGTGTTAAATGAAACCTATATGCATGATATCTATTAGTTTCAGAAAAGAAGTATACTGATTTTAAGGGAAAGAAATTGTCAATTACAGGAACATAAATTCTACAGACGTTATTGCTACTACTAATTTTAGACTTATAAGCGAACGAACGATTCCGCTTTGGTTGATAGCTCCTATAGGCATGCTCTCTAGGCATTACTGATTTTAAACATTTTTTACAGGCGTGGCAAGAGTGCAGGAATCCTATGGGCATGGTATCTGAATACTGTTAGTTTTAATCCTATAAATAGGTTTGCCTAGTGACCAATGCATATGTAGAGTCTGGATTTCTGGTTAACTTATAGGCATGGTATCTATATATGATGATGCAAAAAACTATATACATGGTATCTACATGTGATAATGCAGAATTCCTTATAGACATGGTATCTACGTGTGATAATGCAGAATTCCTTATAGACATGGTATCTATATGGAGATGCAGAATTCCTTATAGACATGGTATCTACATGTGATAATGCAGAATTCCTTATAGACATGGTATATATATGTAGATGTAGAATCCCTATAGACATGGTATCTATATGGAGATGCAGAATCCCTATAGACATGGTATCTACATGTGATATTCAAACGTGCAAAGCTGTAGACAAGATACATGAGTACAGAATAACAGAAGTGTAGTAATTCCATATGAGCATGATATCTACCCTTTTGCATGCATGGTTACCCTACCTTTTTTACTAATCACCCCAGAGGTTTATTACAAAATTATTACAGTCCAAAAATAAAATAAAGATAACTACATGAGAAAAAATTAAAATTACAACCAAGGACAGCCTAATTCAGACATCCTGTCTAAAGCATGAAGTAAATCAACTCCAAAGATCAAGATCCAAAGCCTTACTCTCATTTGGGATGTGTCAGAGTTCCCAAAGAGCCTCAAATGGACTCCGGGCAGTGCTTACACCCATATACATTGCAGAAGTGAGTCATAGTGCAGTGTGGAAGGGCCAGCCCTCAAGTGTCCAAGTTCAGAGGGAGCTCAAGGTCCCAAGGCAAGGCTCACAAGAGGGGGCAAAACTTAGAAACTAGGAATGTGGGTAAGTGCATAGAAGGAATTTTGAAAAGGGGAAAAGGGAAGTGGCAAAGACAGGCTAGTGGACATACCCAGCAATAGAAAATGCTGGCACATCCCACCAGCCTGTTAGAACACATTGTTTTGGGCGTTAGGATCCCCTAAGGGATCAAGTCCAAACATGAATAATAACTGGAATATTGCCATGTTCTGAACTACAACTCAAAACACATAGAGGGGGACAGGGGTGCAGGGATTCACAACAAAAATAGATGAAAGGAAAATTAACATGCTAGTTAACATTTAACTCTACAAGACAGTACAGTAGACATGGATGTAAAGGCTATAAATAAATATGTTGGGATGATGCTGAAACAAAATTTAGAACATACCAGTCTCAAGGAAAGAAGCAAAGGAAAGCAGTAGTCTTATAAAGCCAAAGTGCAAACAAGTAGTCAGAATGCTATAAGTTTAGAAGAGAACTGTGAGATTATAAGTGTCTGAAGTGTGTAATGTGTGTTGATCGTGTGTCTTGTGTTAAAGAGGTTCATGTATTTATAGTGTAGAAAGCAAGCAGAAATAGGTAAGAAAATAGTTTGAAAATCAATTACACAAGGTTTCCCTTTAATTAAGGGATTCTGATTTCAAACGGGTAAAAATAATTAAGGAAACTGATTAATCAAATACTTTTTCAAAGTCGTACAAGAGGAGTAAATACATAGAGGTTTATTTAAGGACAAGATCTTGACAGTACACGGTTTGTGCAAATAAGGCAACGGAATCAATTAACAGCTAGTAAATCAAAAATTGAAGGTTGTGTATGAATGAACCAGGTCAGAAAGATGGGAAAGACTTTAACTTAAGGAAAATCAATTAACACAAGTTAGAAAAACCTTTCGAAGAAAGATTCGTCACATATAAAAACATACAGACTCGTTAAACATGAAGAAATTTTTCATGTTAATCGAAGAGTCTAGTGTAGGGGAATCAGAATTGTGTACAAACAAAAGAAATTCACCCTTAGTTCATAGACTCAGAGGTTAGTCTAAAAGAGTTATGGGTGCTCAAACATAACCCTAATCCAACCATATGACCAAACTCGGAGGAACCTCAAATTCTAGGGTTTCTACCTCGAGTCAAATACAGAGATGAGGAGGCAGCAGGCTCAGAGATTTCTTTCAGAAACTCATGAGAAAGCAAGAAAATACAGTTGAAAGTTCAAAGCAAACATAGTGAAGAAACTAATTCGAAACACAATGAGAGTAGATGAAACAGTAGAGAAAAATATGTTTAAACGTCTCTTAAAACAAGGTAAAATAGAAGTGAACAGTAAACCCTTAAGAATGTGGTAAAAGGATACAATAGGCGAAGCATATCAAGTCATAGTGGAAGGCAAATAGCAGAAAATAGTGTGAAATCATGTGAAAACATAGCATAGAAACACAGTAGAAGAAAGAACGGAATATAGAAAATATAGTAAAATAACAAGCGTGATAAAAGGAAAAACATAAGAACACAGTAAAAGAACATGCGTGGTAGAAAAGAAAACATAAGAACATAGTGGAGATAAATACACACAAAGAAAAAGGGAAAGAAAAGTCAGAGAATCCTTTGAACGTTTTCAGGAAACCCTAAATCAGAAAGAAGTAATTTTTGAAAGTAATTTTTGAAAGAAAAGTTGAGGAAATCGTTCAAAAACTCAAATAGAGCACAGATATATAACAGATTTAAGAAAAAATCGAAGAAAACCTCGAATAGTTAGGGTTTCAGAAGAACCCTAGAATGAGAAAGGCTTGGAAAAGGTCCAATCTTGGTCAGAAAGTCAGAACCAGGCTCAAAACACCATTATACGCCGGAGTAAGGCCGAAGATGGCCCTAGAAACTTGAGTTTGCAAAGATCTGAACGAAAACCTTCGAGGTCAGACCTCGAACCTTCGAGTACCAAGTGTTTATGAGCAGAGGGAGATGAGTTTAAACCATACATGGCCTGAGAGGCCATGGATTCCGGTGAGCTTGAGGTAGAAGACAGTAGAAGACAATTAGGGTTTCGAGAACATTTAAGAGAGTTTGAGAGACGAATGGGTTTCAAGGCGGCGTCTCTGGAGGGAAATGATGGGATTAGGGTAAAAAGGGGTCTAGGTCGGGTAGTTTTAAATGGGTTAAGGGCTGGGTTAAATATTAGGACTTGGGCTGGTCCATTTGAAATTGGAATTGGGTTATTGGGGTGGTTGATTTTGGCTATAATTGAAATGCAAATAAGGTTATCAGTTAAATAGCTACTTTTCCCTTTTAAATTTATAAAAAATAATAAATGATTTTTTGAAAGAAATTGAAGGCAATAAATTAATTAATAATATATAATTATTAAATTAAAAATACTGGAGTAAATTTTATAATTATAAATGCTATTTAAATCTTAAAATAGGCTGGAATTGCAATTTAGTGTAAATTTAGCTTTAAAATACCAAATCGATTTATAAAAATGTGTAAAAATTACCTTAGCTGTATACTGGCATGAATATAAGAATAAAATAGATTAATTACCAAAATGATAATTTGAAGAACACTTATTGGCTTTTGTATTGCTAAAATAGGGCAATAAATCGGTTTAAAAATCTTTTTTTTTTTAAATTAAAAAAATAATAAAATACCTAGACATGCTTATATATAAATATATTCTATTTTGAAAGTATTTGCATATAAAAAATATACAGCAAAAATTGGGTATCAACAGTGAGTACTTCCTTCCCTTAGAAATAGTACTTCTTCAAATGAACAGCATTTCAACTCGAGAGTAGAATCTTGCCATCCATGCTTTCAAGTTCATATGCACCTTTTCCTCCGATACCACGAACCTTGTAAGGTCCTGCATTGGCCGCTCTTGTAGATTGGAAAATTTTCTTAAGTACATAGTCCCCAATCTTGAAGTACCGAAGACGAGTTTTCCGATTATAATATCGCTCTATAACTTGCTTTTGCACATCCATCCTTATCAAAGTTGTTTCTCTCCTTTCTTCAAGCAAATCAAGATTTGTCCGCATCTCTTCTTCATTTGACTCTTCAGTTGCTTGTACTTATCTCGTACTTGGCTCCCCTGTTTCAACTGGTATTAAAGCTTCAACACCATATAAAAGTGAGAATGGTGTCTCTCCCGTACTTGTTTTTGCCGTTGTTCGATATGCCCACAAGACTCCAGGTAACACTTCTGGACACTTGCCTTTTGACTCCTCCAGTCTTTTCTTCAAGTTATTAATACTAATTTTATTTGTTGATTCAGCTTGTCCATTGGCCGCTGGATGATATGGTGTTGAAGTAATCCTTTTAATTTGCCAACTTTGGAAGAATTTTTTGATTTGCGTACCTATGAACTGCGGGCCATTGTCACACATGATCTCTTTTGGAACTCCAAACCGACATATGATGTTTCGCCAAATGAAATCTCTGACCTCTTTTTCCCGTACCTGTTTGAAGGCACTTGCCTCTACCCACTTAGTAAAATAGTGAGTGAGTACTAAAAAAATCGTACCTTGCCTTTGGCTTGTGGTAGTGGACCCACAATATCCATCCCACACTTCATAAAAGGCCATGGTGCAATAACTGAGTGTAGCAACTCTGCTGGTCGATGCATGTTGTTACCATACCTTTGGCATTTATCACATTTGGCCATAAAATGTCCTGCCTCTTCTTCCATTCTTGGCCAGTAATAGCCTGCTCTAATTATAGTTTTTACCAAAGATCTACCTCCGGCGTGATTCCCATAATATCCCTTTTATTTCCTTCATCACGTACTTCGTTTGAGAAGGTCCGAGACATCTTGCTAAAGGGCCACCAAAAATTTTTCGATATAGATTGCCCCGATCTAAGCAATAACGAGCAGCCTTTTGACAAAGTGCCTTAGCTTTTTTTTTCTTATCTTCTGGTTGTATTCCGTACTGCAAAAAATTGACAATCTCATTTTTTCTATCCCAAGTTAAATTATTGAAATTTACCTCGTTTTTATTTTGGACGAGTACTGAATGAAACAAATATATTACAGAAGCATTCTCTTCATTTGTTATTTCTGCTGCAGATGCAAGATTAGCTAACGCGTCTGCCTCGGCATTCTGTTCTCATGGTATCTGCACAATTTTCCAAGTTTGGAATTTTCTAACTAAATCCCGTGCCTTTTTCAAATATTGCTGCATCCTCGTCTCTATAGCTATATAAGTCCCCTGCAATTAGTAAACTACGAGTTGCGAATCGCTTTTGATTATGACTTGCTCTATTCCGAGCTTTCATGCTAATTTTAGACCTGCAATCGCAACTTCATATTCTGCTTCATTATTAGTAATAGGATGGAATTTTATGGCTTGTCATATAATCTCTCCTATAGGTGGGATCAATACAATGCTTAAACCTGCTCCTTTTATATTTGAGGAGCCATCGGTAAATAAAGTCCAAAAGGTCATTTGCAGTTCATCACTGGACTAAAATCTACCTCTGCTATCATCCCTGGGCTAAAATTTGCCACAAAATCTGCTAAAACTTATGGCTTTATCGCAGTTCTAGGTTGATATGTGATATCATATTCACTTAGCTCCATAGCCCGTTTGGCTAACCTACCTGATAATTCTTGTTTATGTAGTATGTTACGTAAAGGGTAGACAGTTACAACAGAGACGGGATGACATTGAAAATAAGGCCTTAATTTTCTAGATGCCATAATTAATGATAGTGCAAGTTTTTCTAAATGAGGATATCGAGTTTCAGCATCTATAAAGACTTACTAACATAATAAATTGGAGATTTTTTAACCTTGATCCCCTCGAACTAATACAACACTTACCGCCACTTCTGAAATAGCGAGGTAGAGGAGTAGTTTTTCCCCGTCCTTTGGTTTGGATAGCAATGATGGGTTTGACAAGTATGATTTCAAATTTTTGAGTGCTTGTTGACATTCTTCGGACCATTCAAATTGACTTTGTTTTTTCAAGGCTGAAAAGAACTTAAAGCATTTTTCCAATGATTTGGAAATAAATCTTCCCAACGCTGCTATTCTACCTGTCAACCTCTGCAGTTTTTTTCGCTCATGAGTATATCTGGTATTTCTTCAATAGCCTTAATCTGCACAGAATTTTCTTCAATGCCACGATTAGAAACAAGGAATCCTAAGAACTTACCTGATAACACGCCAAATGCACATTTTTCAGGATTTAACTTCATGTTGTATTTGCGGAGAATCGAAAACGTATCTGACAGGTGTTGAATATGATCCCTTGCTTGTTGTGATTTGACTAGCATATCGTCTATGTAGACCTCCATTGTTTTTCCTAAATGCTCTTGAAACATCTTGGTCACTAATCTCTGATACGTGGCACCAACATTCTTAAGACCTAATGACATAACTTTATTACAGTAAGTCCCCTTGTCTGTAATAAAGGAAGTTTTTTCCTCATCTAGAGGATCCATCTTTATCTGGTTATATCCTGAATAGGCATCTAAAAAGCTTAATAGCTCATGTCCTGCAGTAGCGTCAATTAATTGATCTATGTATGGTAACAGAAAAGAATCTTTAGGGCAAGCTTTATTTAAATCAGTATAGTCTACACAGACTCGCCACTTATCATTCTTTTTGGACACTACTACAGTGTTAGCTAACCAATCAGGATATTTTACCTCACGGATAGATCCAATTTTTAAGAGCTTTTGAACTTCATCTTGAATCACCTGATTCTTAAAGGACCCTTGCTTCCTTTTCTTTTGTTTGACAGTTGGATATATTGGATCTTCATTCAGCTTATGGGTCATTACCTCCTGTGGTATACCTGTCATATCTGAATACGACCAAGCAAAATAATCTACGTTAGCTTTTAGAAATTCAATTAACTTACTTTTCATCTTCTGGCTGAGGTTGGCTCCAATGTAGACTTTTCTCTCCGGCCAATGTATAAACAACACCACAGCTTCAAGTTCCTCAACTTTTGTTTTGATGTTTTCATTTTCTTCTGGTTCTTGAACAGTATCGGACCTTGAGTCTACATCAATTTGCCCATCTATAGTTGACGCTCGCGTTGCTAAATCCTCAACTGAATTCTACGATTGCTATTTTTCATCGCTTTTTGTACTTGAGTCTACCACTAAGTTAATACTTCAAGAAGCTTGTTGGTCATCAAAGATTTGTTGTATTGCCCATTGTGAAGGAAACTTGATAACTTGATATAGGGTAGACGGAACAACGTCCATTTCATGAATCCACGGTCTGTCGAGAATCATATTATACGCCATATCCATTTCCACTACTTAAAATTTGGTATCTTTGACTACTCCTTCTGCGAATATGGTGATTAGTATCTCCCCTTTTATCACAAGACTCGAGTTGTCAAAGCAAGACAAGGTTCGAGCTTTAGGTATCAATTTATCTTTGGCTTGCATCTTGTTTATTAATCTCAATAGAATGATATTTACAGAGCTACCTGGATCAATCAAAACTCATTTTACATTAGTATCATGTACAAGTAAAGATTACCAGTGCATCATTTTGTGGGGTCATCATGTCATACGCATCAGCATTATCAAATGTTATACTACATTCCTCCAAAACTTGACGAACTCACTTCCCATGGGTTATCGTGATTCTTGACACCTTCTTTGCTGCCGTGTAGGTTACGCCATTGATTTCCTCCCCTCCACTTATGACATTAACCATTTTTTAGGTGATGGAGGATTTCGTTGTTCTTTCCTATTCTTCATATATGCTTCATTTCCCTTTTCACTAAACAGTTCTGTTAAGTAACCATGCTTTAATAGATATTCTACCTCACCTTGTAGTAATCTGCAATCTGCCGTTTTGTGATCGTGATCATTGTGAAATTCGCACCAAAAATTGGGATTTCTCCTGTTTGGGTTTGATCTCATTTCTTTTGGCCACCGTACCTTATCTCCCATGTTTCTTAAAACAGCCACCAACTCGAGTTTGCTCACATTAAAACTGTAGATGCCATTTTTTGCTTTTAAGCCTCTATCATCATCTCGTGTATCTCGCATGTTTCGCTCCTTTCCGAACCTCGACAACGAACCTGATTCTCTATCCCTTGATCTGGGATCATACCTGGCTTTTCCTGTTTGAACGTGAATACCTTCCTGCTGGACCCATATAAGCTTTGTACCTGTTTTTTCCGGACCTTTTTCAGTTTCAGCCCGTCTTGAACTTACTCTTTCATCTTTCCAAGATTGAATGATAGTACCTTCTTCTATCCGCAGCTTTGTGTTGTATCTATTGTAAACATTATTCCAAGTTGTTGTAGGAAATTCTTGTAAACTCTCTTTGAGTCTCCTTGTGGCTTCCGAGCTATTTTCATTCAGATTACTAGAAAAAGCCATAGCCACCCAGTTACCAGGTACTCATGGAAATATCATCCTTTCACGTTAGAATTTGTCTACAAATTCTCTGAGCAGCTGGGTATCTCCTTGCTTTATTTTGAAAAGATCTAACATTTTTTTCAACTTTTTAAGCTCTCGAGTGTGCTTTGATAAATGAATTTGCAAGCTCAGCAAAAGAGTCAATAGAATTTTCAGGTAAAAAAGAATAACATGTTAGTGTTCCCTTCGTGAATGTTTCTCCGACTTTTTGGCCAACACTGATTCAATTTCTTTCTTGGTCAAGTCATTACCCTTTATGCCGGTTGTAATATGCAGTTACGTGATCTCATGGGTCAGTTGTTCCATCGTACTTCAGGATATCGGGCATCTTGAATTTCTTTAGAATTGGTAAAGGGGCGGCACTTAGCTTCCAATGTTGTTGAGAATGTTTTTCCATATCTATCCCCTTGATTACAGGTGGTACTCCAAGTATCTGCTCTATGTGATCGCTCTGCTCCTTGAGCTATTTCTGCAAAATTAGTACAAAACTTTGTAAATCAGAATTAACTGGGTTACCTAACCCTCCATCACGAGATTCGCTGGGAGTTCCTCCATTGCCTGAGTTAACGAGTCCCAAGCGAGGATTTTCTACGGTCATGTTATTGTTTGGAGGTGGTATCGGTGGTACATTCGACAACCTGCTAACAAAAGCCTGAAGAGCATTGCTGACCTATTGAGCGATTAATTATTTCAATGCTTTATCAATTGCTTGATCATTCTCATGCTGCTCATTTATATTTGATTCAGATCCATCAGGAGTCCCTTCTCGAGATTGTCGAGGAGAGTTTTGTTGTGAGGGGGCTGGAGTTCCACCCCCTTGTTGGTTTAACTGATGTTGCTTATTTTCTTGGTGCTGCAAATTTTGTTGGTTGTTGTCGTTGACGTTCGACATGATTGTTTTGACAAAAGAATTGATTTAGAAAGTAAAAGATTATCAGATTCCTGATAACGGAACTAATTTGTTTAACCAGAAAATAGGAATTTCGGTCAAAGCGTATTTTTAGAAGAACTCGGGAGAAACGAAAAATTAGACTAAGAACTAGCCGAGTAAGCAATATAAAGCAATGTAAATAAGTATATTTCAATAATAATCAGTGTATCCATACAAATGTTCTTTTTCTCCCTTTTATAGCTCTTTCTAAGTACATCGCTTCTTCCCCTTTCAACCATGTCATAATGGGCAATTAATGATATTAGTGAAATGTTATAAATAGCAATCGTAACTGTTTCATGAAGATCTTGTAACGTATTCTAATTAATGGAAGGCTAACGAATCTGTAACTTTTGTTGACCTAGTTCATTCTGTCGATATCTCTTCTAATTATGAAGAGACTCAGGCGACCGTTTCTTCTCATCTTTTAGACGTCTTGCTCGTACCTGTTAAGACTTGTATCTCTTTAAGTATATTCCTCCAGTTGCCGCTTTTCTAATGATACACATGCTTGCCATGTCAGCCACATAATTAATTTCACGTGTAATATTTATTTTTTCCAATACACTAATCAAGAGATATAGTGGGTGAATGATGAAATCTATCCATTTTTAATTAGAGGTTTAAGAGTTGAGCCTAGGGCTGCTTATCAGGAGGATTGGGCGATTATTTACTCTTAACGGTTTGGCTTATCGGTTATCGGCTTTTAAATGTATTAATCGCTAGCCACCCGATAAGATATCGGACGGATTGGTATCTGTTTAACTCTTATCGGGCGGTTTATCGGGCGATTTATCGGCTTAATTCAATCAAAATAAAATAAATTTTCGTCCCTGTATGTTTTAGGTGGTTGATATAATAAGAAGGAACGAAGCAAAAGAGACATCGTGATGAGTAAATCATCTGTCTAGAATCTTATTTATGTTTATGCATATTGGCCTTAGTCCATGTGAAAGATTTCCAATTGGCCGTTGTTAAAACAAATGTTCATCATGCTTTGAATTCTAGGATGCCTTAAAACCCAGGCAAAATTGATGAAGCAGTGGTGTAACTGGTGTTGTTATCTTGTTTCAGACAGCAAATTCTGTCTATTGTCACAGTTAGATGACTCCTTTTATCGGGCTTTCTTTTATTCTAATTCACTTTGATAGAGTATTGGAGGAAGAAGGGTTTTTGACTATTTAATATATACATGGATAAAAATAAATTTTATATGTATATATATATTCTTAACGGATTATCCGTTAAGAAAATTGAATAATCCGCCCCCAAGCCGATAAGCGGTTAATAAAAAAATTTCAATCAGTTCCCCGTCCGTTAAACCGTTAACCCTATACTAATAAGCCATTAAGCTTCGGTTTCGATTCGGTTTTCGGTTTCGGTTCGGTTTTGAACACCCCTAGTTGAGCCGTTGAGGCACGAAAATGAAAAAAATTCCTGTTTACTGATAAAAAATTAGTCAAGTCGGTAAATTTTAGATATCAAATGATTATTCAATAATAACATTTATTGTCAACAGGTAATATTGGTTCGTGTTGATACTCAACTACTCTACTTTGATCATACCAAAACAACAAAAATCCAATGCTAAACCATACATTAAACTAATATAGTAGCAATTTTATATTATATTACTACTAAACCATTTGAATTTCAAACATAGGTCAATAAAACAAGTGACAAATGGCTAATCTACTTGAAAAAGTTTGTCAAAATATGGCATCTAATTACTATAATACCATTTGAATTTCAAACATAGGCTAATAAAACAAGTGACTAATAGCTAATCTACTTTAAATAAATTGTCTTATTTCTTATATTGACCACTACCACCAATTCCTTAACCAACAAAAACACTAAACTACATGGTCCTCCATAATATTTTTAATAATTTCTTTTTCTTCAAAAGCTATACTTAGCTTAAATTACCAACTTAGTTTATGGTTACATTTCTGTTTGGCATACTCGGCCAATTTCACAGTTTACTTGGTTTGATAGACGTTATTCTTATGTAATTTAGTGAAGCATTGAAATTCTTTCAAGTTATCAATCCAACAAAGGTTGCTGAATAAGAGCTTGTTCCAGTATATAAAACAAATCATTTTGAAGTTGAATTCCACTAGAAACCAAAAAGAGACTGAACATCAAATTTGAACATATTTGACGTTTTGAGTCTTTGTCTAGTTATGGATTAATTAATTTTGACCCTTTCAGTATGTAAAACCAAATACAGTCAACCCTCTGTATAACAATCTCGTTTGTTCCGAATTTTTTTGGTTTTTATAGTGAATGACTGTTATACACATATAACAACATTTGACGTTTAAATATTTTTTAGTTGTTATAGATAAAAAGTATCCAAAAATCAATTATTTTTTCTTTTTTAATTTTACATATAAATATAAAAAAATTATTTAAATTTTAAATCTCAAAAGATATATATTTTTCACTAGTTAAATATTGAAAAAAGGTTATACAGTATTAATAAATTCATAACTAAACCTATACATATTTAAACCCTAAGACAGACATTTTAAAGCTAATTAAAAAAATAAGTTCTTTGAAGATTGATGGAAGAACTTTGTAATTGTAGTTTATTTCGTAGTTTCATTCTCTTAATAATATAACGCTTGAATTGGTGAAGGTTCATGTCCAAATTTTCAGCAAAAATATATCCCATAGTTTTCCCTTGAAGACAATCTAAGAGTTTAATAGTTAAATTTTCTATCTAAAATTTTTTTTGAAATTGTCCAATGAAAAAGATATCATATATTATACGAGATAGAAACTTTGTTTAACAAAAAAGATTGTGTGCATATTTTTAGAATTAATAGTAGTAATCTTAAAGAGTCAGTATGGTAATTATAGAGGAGTGATTTTACAATGAACATTCTGCTATAAATATGGTTGTTGCTGTTATAGGTAGAAAGCTGTTATAGAAAGGTAAAATATAACTTAAAAAATCGATTCTGAAGAAACTTAACTTTTATAGTGAACGGCTGTTGTATAGAAATGTTGTTATATAGGGATCTGACGGTATCTATTCTTCTACTCGTCTTTCGCTATTTTTGGTAGTTGGTGATGTAAGCGCCATGCAGGGGCGGAGCCACCTTGTCCCGAGGGGTGTCAACCGACACCCCTTCGCCGAAAAATAACACTGCGTAAATAGGTATTTTTAAAAAAAATTGAATATATACAAGGGGTTGACACCCCTTGACACAAGATAAACTCTTAGTGCAATGGTCAAGGGGTGTCAAAATTAATACAAGGTTGCAAGTTCCATTCCCGATAGCAGCAAATGTTTTTATTTTGACACCCCTTTGTATAATTTCTGGCTCCGCCACTGGCGCCATGGGTGTTTTATGTTTACTGACTGTGTAAATAATGGTTACTTTATTAATGTCTTTTAATCTATTATAATAAGTTTTTTTTTAGTGGTTAATGTTTTTTAGAAGTGGGGGATCAGAAAGTCCTATGTTCCTCATTTCTCCTTTATTTATTTTTATTTTATTTTTTGATTTTAGTTTTCCATTCGGTATTCGGTGTTCGTGTTGGAGCTAGATTATATCCAGATTCACGCGCTCCCTACCAAAAAAAATTCATACCCAAGGCTGGAACCAAAAATTCTAGGTCCCACATCATTTGGTGTGTGCAACTTTGTATTTATCATTGATTTTATTATTTATACGTAATAAATTGACTTTATAGCTCTTCTGGATGGTAAGTTGCATTCATATTTATATCTCAGGAAAAAAGTTTGTCTTATTTTATATTGGTCACTATCTACACTTCCTTAACCAACAAAAACACTAGAATAACTACGAGTTCCTGTTACTTTTATTAATGTGTTTTTTTTTCTTCTTCAAAGTCTATGTTTAATTGCCTTAGATTATATTAGACTTTGTTATGGTAGCATTCTGCTTGGCATATACACTCGGCCATTTTCACGGTTTACTTTGGTTTGCTAGACGTTATTCTTATGTAATTTAGTGAAGCATTGAAATTCTTTCAGGTTATCTATCCAAGAAATGTTGCTGAATAATGAGTCAGTACATAAAACAATCATTTTTGAAGTTGAATTCAACCATAATCTAAAAGAAAATGAAGATTAAAGTTGAACAGAATTCACTTTTTCAATGGTATTCGTGAAGTGGTGAAGAAATAAATTGGTATTGGTGAAGTTCCGGATGAAATAATTTGACCCTTCAAAATATAAAATCATATATTTTCATTTTTCTATCGTCTTATCTGATGTCGGTATTTAGCCAAGATAAGGGGTGATCATCAGTGGTCCATTTGGGACATAATAAATTGGAACGACACAAAGAAAATGAAAGGTGATCATCAAATCAAATCAGAATGACATATTTATTGGGGTTTTAAGTATAAATAATGCGTAGAAGAGGATGAATGAGAAATTGAGGGAAATGAAATTTTGGTCAAATATATAACTGGGCCCTTAAACTTGATCTTTTTTGTCACTTGGGCACTTAAACATAGAATTGTTCCTATCAGACCCTTCAACTAAATCACATATGTGCCAATTAGACACTTTGTAGACCATCTGAGAAAAATTTTTATAAAAATTATTGGATATGTAATTAGCTGCAGTTGTATATTTGATAGCTTTTAAGGCTTTCTTCTTTGCTTATGAAACTTTACGGCACTAAAGTACGATTATAGGAGATACCATAAAAATTTTCATAAGCACTTTGTAGTGACATAATTG
>MU721522.1:106927-124139 GCA_026770625.1 Nicotiana glauca | reverse complement strand
TTTTCTCAGATGGTCTACAAAGTGTCTAATTGGCACATATGTGATTTAGTTGAAGGGTCTGATAGGAACAACTCTATGTTTAAGTGCCCAAGTGACAAAAAAGACCAAGTTTAAGGGCCCAGTTATGTATTTGGCCTAAAAATTTTAAGTGAAATTTTAAGTTTCCCTCCTTGACAAAGGCACATTGTCCCATATTGGAAGAGAAAGAGCTTTTTAATGGGTATATAAGCAATTAGTCTTCTTCTAGCTCTTAAAGAGTTGAGAAGAAGGCAAGCCTGGTGCCGTCGTCGCTCGCTCGACTTCGGATTTAAAAATATAATAGAAATGTTATTAATTATCCATTTTAATAACAAAATATTAATATTAAAATCCAACCGTTTTTATTTTTCCGTTTTCTATTTTTTTAACATAAAATTAACTACCTTATTCAATTTTCACTCTTTATTGTTGAGTAAATACTAAATAGTCATTTACGTTATGGCATTTATGCTATGACCGTTTTGCATAAACAGTCATTTTGCATAAACCGTTTTGCATAAACAGTCATTTTGAAGAATTACGCCTCTTCAGTTTTCCGACCAACTTGGCTATATTTACAAGTCCATTCTCTTATAATTTCCATACGATTTTCTGAGTTTCTCCTCATTCTTCTGCATTGTTTTAACTTCAAAGAAAGCAACAGTAAGTGTGATTTGCTACCGAGCTTTGTGTTCGCTGAAACATTGGGGTTTGGAGTACCACTACACCAGTATGTAATTCGTTCTATCCTGGAGGAAATAATCCATAACTTTGGGTACTATGAGGGGATTAAGTTCCTTAAGGATATACTGTGAATTCAGTGAGCTCGGGTTAATTTTTATTTTTTTTATATTCTTTGTTTATATGTTGTTTTATATTTTCCAGAATTAGTTTACAAATACAGTTTACTAACAATATTTGGAAGTAAATTTAATTTTTGCAGTGTTTTTTTATTTTTATTTTTATAAATGTTCTTTATTGAACCAACCATAGCGTATATGTTGTCTTTTGACTTAATGCAATTTCTAAGAGAAGAATTTTTTGGAAGCAATCGTACCAAAAACAAATGGAGAATATTTCGGAAAAATATATCAAAATCTAAAATACAACAAGATTCTGCCAAATGAAAATGGTAAAGATATTGGTTTAAAATTAACATGAGCTCGTTTTCGTTTAAGTTGGAATTTTTCCAAAGATTTTCTCTAGCAACTTGCACTTCCACTCTGCACATTATTAGCTGACGAGCTCATACTTCACCCATGGTCGTGCTTGTAGAGGGGCAGGGGCACGGTTAGTCACTAATAAGATATGTATTTACTTTTAAGTTATTGATTAAAATAATTTTAGTTTTTAATCACTACTTTAATAAATTTTACCTGTCCAGACGAAAACACCCTTCTGCTCGTAAAAGTTCAAGATCAAGTGTTCTTAACTTTTGAACTTGCAACTCTAAATTCAGGACTACACGTCCTTAACTTTTGAACTTGGAACTTGAAGTTTAGGACTACTTGCCCTTAACTTTTGAACTTGTAAGTCTAAATTCAGGACCTATTGTCCTTAACTTTTGAGCTTATTAGTCTAAGTTCAGGATCAAGTATCCTTAACTTTTGAACTTGTAACTGCAAGTTCAGGACCAAGTGTCCTTAACTTTTGAGCTTGTTAGTCTAAGTTGAGGATCTATTGTCTTTAACTTTTGAGCTTGTTAGTCTAAGTTCAGGACCTATTGTCCTTAACTTTTGGGCTTCTTAACCTAAGTTCAGAACTCATTGTCCTTAACTTTTGAGCTTGTTAGTATAATTTCAGGACCAGGTGTCCTTAACTTTTGAACTTGTAATTTTAAGTTCAGGACCAAGTGTCCTTAACTTTGGAACTTGAAACTCGAAGTTAAGGATTAAGTATCCTTAACTTTTGAACTTGTAACTGTAAGTTCAGGATCCATAACATAGCAGAAAATCAAACGCTATCTCATAGGCTGGTTATTTATTTTATTGACTTTTCGTGAGTGTATTTTTGGACTATTTGACATCTTTAAAATCTTTTTAATGTGCAGGTTGATGAAGAATTGAATAGAGTGAATGTGACTGTATAATGGGCAAGTCTACTCCTTCCTCACGCCTATGCGACCTTTCTTCGTCGATTTTAAAACTGATTCTTCATTGCACTTTGTTTTCTCATGATAAACGCATAATTTAGGGAGTCCACGGCGGTCGACGGCAGCACAGTTCTTCACCCTAATATGAAAGAGATAGAAGAATGGGTAACACTGTTTTTTTATAAATTTTATTTGATTAGAGGCTACTATTGGTAAGTATTGAAAATACTGGATAAAAATTAAATATCACTTTAAAAAGTGGTTACCCCACACAATTTTTACGCTTTTGGACCATATATGCCCATATTTTTCTCAATGATTTTGCTGAAGTAAAAATTGCATGGGGCGCCCTATTTGGGCGTCCATTTTTAACTTGTAGCCGCTTTGTCTTTCTGTTTGCACTCATACCCCTTTTTTTGTTAAAAGCCATTTGAAAAGACCATTTTGCCCTTTCTTATTAAAAGACTACTTTCTCTCCAAGTATACGCTAGTCCACTACTTTTTCTGTCTCTCTCTTTCCCGTTATTCGCGTTTTTTGAAGTTCTTCTCTAAAATCAAACGTTTTCGTTGTTGTTTTTTATTTTTCAACTGTTAGTCGTGGTTGTTCCCACATTACGATTTAATCACAGGTACATTGCATTAACTTTCTGGGTTTTATTTTACGGTTTTGATAGTCATGTATTTATGATAAAATATTTTCTTAGGGTTTAGTTTGATACGTGCATTATTTTTACTTTTACGATTGTGTTTTTAGGTTTTTAAAATGAGAGATGTGTTATGTTGTTGATAAAAATTCTATAAATTCTTCTGTAATTAGACGTTCAAATTTTTAAAAAATTTCAGAGTTAAACAGATGATAATGATACCTTAAATATTAACTAAAAAACTTCAGCACCTATGCCGAAGTATTTTGGTGCAATATGAATTTTTAAATTACCCAGTGTAGGACAAAAACTTCAGCAAAACTTCAGCTCCTCCTGCTGAAGTTTTTAAATAATAACTAAAAAACTTCAGCACCTATGCCGAAGTTTTTTTGTGCAATATGATTTTTAAATTTTGCCAGTGTAAGAGGAAAACTTCAGCTCCTCCTGCTGAAGTTTTTAAATAATAACTAAAAAACTTCAGCACTTATGCCGAAGTTTTTTGGTGCACTATGAATTTTTAATTTAGCCAGTGTAGGAGGAAAACTTCAGCACCTATGCTGAAATGTTTTTGTTAAAAGTCATTTGAAAAGACTATTTTGCCCTTCTTTATTAAAATACTACTTCTCTTCAAGTATACACTAGTCCTCTACTGTCTCTGTCTCTCTCTCCCGTTATTCGTATTTTTTAATTTGTCCTTCTTCTGAAGTCAAACGGTTTTCATTGTTGTTTTGAATTTTCAATTGCTAGTCGTCGTTGTTCCCACATTACGATTTAATCACAGGTACATTGCATTAACTTTCTGGGTTTTATTTTATGCTTTAATTTCTGGTTTTGGTTTTGATAGTTATGTATTTATGATAAAATATTTTCTTAGGGTTTAGTTTGATAAGTGCATTAGTCTTACTTTTACAATTGTGTTTTTAGGTTTTTTGAACGAGATGTTTATGTTGTTGATAAAAATTCTATATATTCTTTTCTGATTAGACGTTCAAATTTTTAAAAAATTTCAGAGTTAAATAGATGATAATGATACCTCAGATAGGAGCTGAAGTTTTTTTTTCATGTTTTGACATTATTTTTGGATTTGAATTTGTGTTTTATTTTTTGTAAAAACTACAGTATAATTTTTACTGAATTTTTTGTGTTTGTAACTAGTGAAGTTAGTTTTAGGAGCTGAAGTTTTTTAGTGCAATATAAATTTTTAATTTAGCCAGTGTAGGAGGAAAACTTCAGCTTCTCCTGCTGAAGTTTTTAAGTAATAACTAAAAAACTTCAGTACCTATGCCAACTTTTTTTGGTGCAATATGAATTTTTAATTTACCTAGTGTACGAGGAAAACTTCAACTCCTACTGCTGTAGTTTTTAAATAATAACTAAAAAACTTCAGCTCTAGAGATGAAATTTTTGTTTTATACCTGTCACACTTCAGCGTTCTTGGTTATTGAAGTTTTAACTGTTCTTTTTGATAATTTTCTGATGTTATTTTTTATATCTTTTACTTTTATTGAACAGATGGCTCCTAAAGCACCTAAAGATCCTAATGTAGCTAAAGAAGGCAAAGCACCTAGACTACTTGTAATACCTCCAGGTCCTCGTGTCCCTGCTCCTCCACCTACAAGACCATGACAAAGAGATTTTGAGTTTGGAGATTGGTTTAACTCTAAGGGTTATTGGAAGGGGAATCATGATTTGAAGAATTTAATTTAAACTTTCTTGACTCCTACACAACAGGATAACCTTAAAAATGGTACATTTAGATACATTATGGCTATGGAGAATTTCAAATACAACATGAAGTTGGTTCATTGTCTGTGTCTTTCTCGAATATTCACGAATGATCGAGACTCCATTAGTTTCAAGATTTTTGGCCATGATGTTTTCTTCACCCTTGAAGACTTTCACATTATGTGTGGTTTGCGGATCACATCATATAATTTTAAAAAACCAATTAATCGAGAGAGCAATATTCTGAAGCGCTATTTTGGTGAGTCCAAAGGTCTAACTTTGAAGGATATTCGAAGTTTTATGACTCGCAATGAAATTCCAAAGAATGTTGCGAATCATATACACATATGCGAGAGTGATAATGATGCAATTAAGCTTATTGAAATTCTTGTTGTAGAGTCTATTTTGTTTGGAAAAATACCGAGTCATGTGTGATGGAGGAGTATGCATCTATCGTTGAGGACGATAAGGTTTTGCTGAATATCCTTGGGGTAATGTGGCTTATTAGAAGCTCATCTATTCACTGAAACATACATTGGACAAGCAGAACAAATCCCATGCAACTGAGTATAAACTTGGTGGATTTCCATATCCGTTATGTGTTTAGTTCTATGAGCACTTTCTAGATGTTCGGGAGAAGTATATAAGAGAGGATGTGTACCTTGATATGCCTCAGGTACCCAGGATGTTATGTTATGTATGCGTGGGAGAGCCTAAATTTCCCGAACTTTATTTTATATTCAGTAAACCTGAAGTAAGTTACCTTTTTTTTTATCTTTATGTTAATATGTTGATGTATTAGTTTTTTTCTCCTTATAATATACTTTTTTATATTAAACAGAGATATCGCGACTTTAGGGTATTGGATATAATTCCTACATAAGAGGAATTGAATTCAGTGCCTTTAATTGGTAAATTACCATGCAGCCAGATTTGTTCAAATATAGTTAATGCAGTTCCTTCAACTGTTGAATCACCATGTACTCTGAGTCGATCAAAAGAAGCGACTCGAACTTCTATCATTGGTAAATCATCACGTACTCTGAGTCGATCAAAGGAGGAATTGAACTCATGTCACTGGTGAATCACCACGTAGTCGGAATCGATCAAAAGAACCGAATCGAACTCCTTTTATTGGCGAAGCATCTCGTACCCAGAGTTGTTCTACCTCTTCTATATCTGACTTTGATGACAATGAATTACTTGAGATAATATGTTCTGTAAGTTTTTATCTAAAGTTTTTTGGTTTTGTTTTTGTAAAAGTACAACATGTGTTTTGAGCTGAAGTTTTCTTCTATATCTGAATTTTTGTTGTGTATTTATTCTAGATGTTAACCACGGAGGTTCAAAGGCATGCAGAAAAATAAAGAAGCACGATCGTGAACGAAGTTTTCGATAAGTTTAAAAAGGAGGAGCGATCTGCTATTGTGGATGCAGTTTTTGTAAAAGTGAAGGTAAGTTAATTTATAGAGAAGTCTTTTTATTTGCGCTAATGTTATTCAGATTAATCATTGTTAGTAAATTTTTTCTAAGAATATTTCGATGAGAAGTTTGAACAGTTGTTTACGATTGTCAACAAATCAAACAGAATGGATGATGGCAATTTTGATTTCAATAAGCATCGAGTATATGATAGGATGAATGACTCTTACGAACATCCATCGGCTTTTCAAGGCGATCAACATTTTCAAGATCAAGTTGAAGATAATGCATTGCATAAAGTCGCAGATGATAATGCTACACATAATGAAGCGGTTGTTGAAGGCGATGGACATGTTCAATAACAAGTTGGAGAGGAATAATCCAGTGTTTGTAGACAGAGTAAAGATGGAAATGATGAAGAGTTAACAACTGAGAAAGGTGCAGATGATCAAGTTGTTAGAAAGGCAATTTGTTAGGTGATGGAGATCAAGCACCTGTTTGTAATTTAGAACTGAAAGGGAGTGATATGTCTAGCACTACTGGGAAAGACGATCAGTATGCAGGATTACTAGCTATTTACAAAGAACTTCTAGGTGTTGATACACAGGAAATTGTTACTACAGGTACAAAGTGTGAAGTTTATAATATTTCAATGATACCTTAGATAGGAGCTGACATTTTGTTTCATATGTTTGTGTTTTTTTTAAAACTACAGCATGTTTTTTGGTGAATATTTTGGTTTGTAACTTGTGAATTTCAGCTATAGAGTTGAAGTTTTGTTTTTGTAATTGTCGAACTTCAACTATAGAGTTGAATTTTTTTTTTTTGTAACTGTCAAAGTTTTTGTTTGTTACTGGATAACTTCAGCCTTCTTTGAGTTGAGTTTTAACTATTTTTTTTATAATATCTTGTAGTGAAATTTTTACTGCAGGTACAATTTTTTCTATGTTGAAAAACTAGTTGATATATTCCCCCTCTTTATGAATATGCAGCAAAAGTTGAAACTAGTCGTGCTTCAATTAACACAACTCAAAAACTCTCTGATGATGCTAAATTGAATGAAGGTAGAGTTGAGAAAAACCTTCCAGAGAATACTCAAATGCTTGTCGACGTTGGTCCACAGTTGAATGAAGCTGAAAATGCTGATATCGAGAAAGGCATGCAGCCTGGGAAAACCATAGCGGAAGACAAACGTCAAGGTATTCTATAGATCATGAATTTATTATATTTGATCGAAGTATATTTTTTACAGTTTGAAATTTTAGATACTTTATTTTCTTTTTTATGATTTTGAATGATTTTTAAGAAAGACTCGAGGCAGCTCAAAAAGAATTTGGTGAGCTTGTGCCGCTATAAGAAAAAGGAGAAGTAGATATATTCACACATGTTGCCTCGCAGACATGTGTGAATTGTTTTGGTATTATTTTATAAAATTTAGTCAGTATTATTATTTATTTATTTGCATGAAGATACACGATCTGTTGGATTGCATACACCATCTGTCACGACCCCAGTTCACCCTCCATGAACATGTCGTGATGGCACCTAGTTCCTACAACAAGGTAAGCCTAAAAATGTAAAAATTAATGTAACTTGCGGAATCACTTAATTAAACTAAGCAAATCTAGAAGGAAACGATGTATATAAGTGCCACTTGGCATATACAATTCAAAACAGAATGCGGAAGTCTATCTCATTCCAAAACTCAGAAACTCACGGGAATCACAGGCTAAACGAAACATAGTATGCTGCTCTAACTCCAGAATATCTAAACAACTGAGAGAAAAGGAATAAACTAAGTACTAAAGCTGGAACAAAATAGAGACTCTTGGTCTGCGGACGCGGCAGATATACCTCGAAGTCTCCGTATATCTCCTCGCCTCAAGGATAGTGCGCCTGAGTAGAGGTACCTGGATAATCTGCACATGAAAAACATGCGTAGGAAGGGCATGAGTACACCACAGCGGTACTCAGTAAGTGTCAAGCCTAACCTCGGTTGGGTAATGATGAGGAAGGTCAAGGCCCTACTGAGGCAAAGTATAATAATAATTAACAATATGAAAAATCTGACAGAAATAATGAGTACAACAGTGAGATAAGACAGGTCAATGAGGCAATAACAACTACACAAGAACAGAGAAAACACAGGGTAAATACAACTCAATACCAATGATAACAATAAGGGTCTACCAGGATACCGTCCTGTAGCCCTTTTCTCAACTGTCCAGTGGATCTCCCGGGATACTGTCCCGTAGTCCAACTCATGGGCCAATCTGAAGGATCTCCCGGGATATCATCTCGTAGTCCAACCATCAATGTGCAGGGGATCTAACCCGTAGTCCCAAAGTAAAAGTGCAGGAGGATCTATCGGGAATCTAACCTGCAGTCCCAAAGTAAATGTGCAGGGAGATCTATCGGGAATTGAACCCGTAGTCCCAAAGTAAATGTGCAGGAGGATCTATCGGGAATCGAACCCGCAGTCCCAAAGTAAACAAACAAGGGGGGAGCTACCGGAATCACACATTCATAGTCCTAATATAAATGCGCAATCACAACCAGAAGCTACACAAAAATGAAGTACAAAAGATGAGCAATAGGTAGTACTAGCCTAGCATGCTTCATGTAGTATAGTCAAGACAATTTAAGTAATTAAGCAAGTTAAATCAACTAAACATGTTTTCCTAATCTAGCACAGGTTATAATTGCTAATGGTATCTCAATATTTTAAGTAAAAACTAGATTTTTAACAATTGGCTCAAGTACGTGCTCGTCACCTCGCGTACAAGGCACTCAAGTACCATATAACAAATCCTAAGGGGAAAGGTCCCCCGCACAAGGGTAGACAAGCCACTTACCTCGAACCGGCTTAAAATCAACTAGAAATCAAGCCTTTGCCACGAGTATCCGACTCCAAATGGCCCAAATCTATTCAATTCAATTACACATTGTAAATAACATCGCAAACAACTAGTTTTACTATTAAATTCAAAGCTACAGCGTGAAATTAGGTAAAATGACCAAAACGCCCTTCAGGACAACATCTCGGAATCGAATAATTTTTACATTTTCAAAACCCTCGTACTCTCACGAGTCCAACCATATAAAATTCTCCCAAATCGGAGGTTAAGCAATCACTCAAAACCCAATAGTTTAGCCTATGAAGTTTCACCCAATTTTTCTAATATTTTATCCCAAACTCTAATTTTAATGATGGATTTAACTAAAAAATGATGAAATATAACTAGAAGGTATTAAAGAAAAGTTACCCAATAGTCTTCTCTTCAAAACCCTCTGAAAATCGTCCTTCCCCGAGCTCAATTTGATTTTTCTAACTTATGAATCTAACCCTCAAAATTTCTATATCTGCACAGGCATTTTCGCTTCTGCAGACAAGGGACCGCTTCTGCGGTCCCGCTTATGTGGAAAATGAGCCGCCTCTGCGACTTTCACTAAAAAATGCGACGCCTGCTTCTGTGGTTCGATAACCGCTTCTGCGGCTGACCCAGGACCGCAACTGCGATAGAAACCTCGCAGGTGCGTAACCGCATCTGCGGTACATCTTCCGCACCTGCGAAAAAAGCTGAGGGAGCCCAAATTCGCTCCTGTGATTGAGTGGCCACTTCTGCGGCTCCGCTGCTACGGTTCCCAAGCCACAGAAGCAAAAATACCAGAAGAGAAAAACCAGCTGCTGCAACACTTCAAAAATTTCTCCGTTAACCACCCGAAGTCATCCCGAGGCCCCTGGGACCTCAACCAAAAGAACCAATAACACCTAATACCTCATTCGAACTTGTACCAATCCTTAAACCACCTAAAATAATGCCAGAAACTCGAATTAGTCAATGATTTGAGCCTAAGAACTTCAAATTCCATCAAAACATGCCTTCGATAAAAAACCTTACCAAAACACGTCCGAATGACCTGAAATTTTGCACACATATCCCAAATGACATGACGGAGCTACTGCAACTTCCGGAATTCCAATCTGACCCTCAGATCAAAAACTCACTATCGGACCGGAGACTTCAAAAATTCAAACTTTGGCATTTCAAGCCTAAATGAGCTACGGACTTCCAAAATACATTCTGACACGCCCCCTACCCCGAAATCATCTAACAGAGCTAATGGAACCATCAGATTTCCATTCCGAGGTTGTCTTTACACTGTTCTGACTACGGACCACTTTTCAATACTTAAGCTCTTATTTAGGGATTAAGTGTCCCAAAACTCTTCGAAACCCAACACCGAACATCCCAGCAAACCAAAACAGCAGGAATGAACTTAGGGGAAGCAGTTAATAGGGGATCGGGGCATTAATTCTTAAGACGACCAGCCGGGTTGTCACATCCTCCTACACTTAAACATTCGTTCATCCTCGAACGAGCATAGAGAACAGACCTGAAGTAGTGAAAAGATGAGGGTATTAGCTGCGCATATCCTGCTCGGTCTCCCAGGTCGCCTCCTCGGCCAGCTAACCCCGCCACTGAACCTTTAACGAAGCAATGTTCTTTGACCTTAACTTTCTAATCTGCATGTCCAATATAGCCACTGGCTCCTCAACATAGGATAGATCCTTGTCCAACTGGACTGAATTGAAATCCAACACATGCGATGGATCACCGTGATACCTCCGGAGCATCGAAACATGAAATACCGGATGAAACCCGGCAAAACTGGGAGGTAAGGCAAGCTTATAGGAAACCTCCACAACTCGCCTCAAGATATCAAAAGGTCCGATAAACCTCGGACTCAACTTTCCTTTCTTCCCGAACCTCATGACGCCTTTCATAGGCGAAACTCGAAGCAGAACCCGCTCACCAACCATATATGAAACATCACGAACCTTCATGTCCGCGTAATCATCTGTCTAGACTGGGCTGTACGGAGTCTATCTTGAATCATCTTAACCTTCTCCAACACATCCTGAACCAAATCTGTGCCCAATAGCCTGGCCTCACCCGGCTCAAACCAACCCACCGGAGATCTACACCTCCTACCATATAAATCCTCATACGGCGCCATCTGAATGCTGGACTGATAACTGTTGTTGTAAGCAAACTCCTCCAATGTCAAGAAATGATCCCAAGACACTCCAAACTCAATGACACACGCACAGAGCATATCCTCAAGAATCTAAATAGTGTGCTCGGACTGTCCGTCCATCTGGGGGTGAAATGTTGTGCTCAACTCCACCCGAGTGCCTAAATCCTACTGCACGACTCTCCAGAACCGCAATGTAAACTGGGTACCTCTGTCTGAAATAATAAAAATGGAATACCATGCAGACGGACAATCTCCCGGATATAAATCTCCGCCAACCGCTCCGATGAATAAGTGGTACACACAGGAATGAAATGAGCAGACTTGGTTAGCCGATCCACAATGACCCAAATGGCATCAAACTTCTTCAAGGTCCATGGGAGTCCCGATACAAAGTCCATGGTGATGCGCTCCCATTTTCACTCTGGGATCTCTATCTGCTGAAGCAACCCACCGGGCGTTGGTGCTCATACTTCACATGCTGGCAGTTAAGGCATCTAGACACATAACCAACTATATCTTTCTTCATCTGCCTCCACCAATAGTGCTGCCTCAAGTCCTGATACATCTTCGCGACGCCCGGATGGATGGAATACCGCGAACTATGGTCCTCTGCTAGAATCAAATCTCGAAGACCATCAACATTAGGCACACAAATCCAGCCCTGCATCCTCAATACCCCCTCATCTCCAATGGTCACATATCTGGCATCTCCACGCTGAACCTTGTCCTAAAGGACAAGCAAATGAGGGTCATCATATTGTCGCTTCCTGATACGATCAAATAAGGAAGACCGAGAAACCATACAAGCTAGGACCCGACTGGGCTCCGAAAGATCCAATCTCTCAAACTGGCTGGCTAAGGCCCGAACATCCATCGCCATAGGCCTCTCTGAAGCTGGTAAATATGCCAAACTACCCAAACTCTCTGTCCAGTGACTCAAGGCATCCACCACCATATTGGCCTTGCCAGGGTAATAAAGAATAGTAATATCATAATCCTTTAGCAACTCTAACCACCTTCTCTGATGCATATTTAGATCCTTTTGCTTGAGTAAGTGCTGCAAGGTCCGATGGTCAGTATATATCTCACAAGGCACACCGTACAAAATAATGATGCCAGATCTTCAAGGCATGAGCAATGGCAGCTAACTCAAGGTTATGGACAGGGTAATTCTTTTCATGTATCTTCAACTATCTAGATGCGTAAGCAATCACCCTACCGTCATGCATCAACACCGCTCCAAGGCCAACTCTCGAGGCGTCACAATAGATAGTATAAGACCTTAAAACGGTAGGCAACATCAAAATTGGAGCTATAGTCAAAGTTGTCTTGAGCTTCTGAAAGCTCGACTCACACTTCTCTATACACTAAAATAGGGCACGGATCTAGGATTTCGATAACATGGGTGCACTACTAAAAAAGAAGGGAAACTAATTAAGTGTTGAACCAAGTGCACCATTTAACTTTTATGGAGCATGGGTTTCAATACATAATCCTGGACAAATTTTAGAAAATACATACATAAAATATCTAATTTAACGGGCGGACCATGGGTGCACGTGCCCCCGTATTGCAGGTTATAGATACGCCCCTGCCTTATGGGTCAATCTAGTCACAGGGGCCGCAATCGATGAGAATCCTTCCATGAAGCAACGGTAGTAGCCCGCCAAACCAAGGAACTGTGAATCTTTGTAGCTGAGGACGGCTTGGGCCAACTCTGCACGACCTCTACCTTCCTCGGATCCACCCGAATACCCTCACTCGAGATCACGTGGCCTAAGAATGCCACAGAACTCAGCCAAAACTCACATTTTGAGAACTTTGCATATAACTTCTTCTCCCTCAAGGTCTGAAGCATGGTCCTCAGGTGCTGCTCATGATCTTCCCGACTCCGAAAATACACCAGAATATCATCAATAAAAATAATAACGAATGAGTCAAGATATAGCCTGAATACATTGTGCATCAAATGCATAAAAGTTGCTGGGGCATTGGTCAACCCAAATGATATAACAAGGAACTCATAATGACCATACCGAGTCGCAAGTCAATTTTAGAAAACACCTGTGCACCCTAAAGCTGGTCAAACAGATCATTAATACGAGGCAAAGGATAATGGTTCTTCACTGTAACTTTGTTCAACTGGCGATAATCAATACACATACGCATAAAACCATCCTTCTTCTTCACAAACAAGATAAGAGCACCCCACGGTGAAACACTGGGTCGAATAAAACCCTTACCAAGCAATTCCTGCAACTGATCCTTCAACTCCTTCAACTCAGGAGGAGCCATACGATACGGAGGAATGGAAATAGGCTGAGTGCCCGGCAACAGATCAATACCAAAATCAATGTCTCTATCGGGCAGCATGCCCGAAAGATCATCTGGAAACACATCGAGATAATCCCGTACCACTGGAACTGAATCAATAGAAGGGGTATCAACACTGGCATCTCTAACATAAGCTAAATACACGGCACACCTATTCTCAACCATACATTGAGATTTAAGAAGAGAGATAACTCTACTAGGAGTCTGATCTAAATTACCAATCCACTCAATACATGGAATACCTGGCATAGCCAGTGTCATGGTCTTGCCGTGACAATCAAGAATAGAAAAATGGGGCGACAACCAGTCCATGCCCAAAATAATGTCAAAATCCACCATACCAAGTAACAATAAATCTGCTCTGGTCTCAAAACCACGAATAGTAACCAAACATGACCAATAAATGCGGTCCACAATAAGAGAATCTCCCACATGGGTAGAAACATAAATGGGGGCACTCAAAGAATCCCGAGGCACACCCAAATACGGAGCAAAGTAAGAAGACACATAAGAATAAGTAGAGCCTGGATTGAATAGAACCGATGCCTCTATGTGACAAACCATTATGATACCTATAATGATGGAGTCGGAGGTAACAGCCTCAGTACGAGCAGGAATAGCATAATATCTGGCCTGGCCCCTCTCTCGAGGGCGACCTCTATCCCCCCGACCTCCGCCCCTAGCCGGCTCGGCAGGTGGGGTAGCAGATGAAGTTGTGATCATGGCCTGAGAACTCTGAGGAGCACACTGAGGCTGAGTAGTCTGTGAAGATTCACCCCTACCAAGTCTGGGGCAGTCCCTAAACATGTGGCATGTATCACCACACTCGAAACAAGCTCTGGGAGGACGTGGTGGCTGTGAATGACTAGGGCCAAGTTTGCTGGACTGACCCCTGGAAGTACCCCACGTAGGAGGTGCACTAGAAACTGGAGGTGTATAGTAAGGCTTCTGAGGTATAGGCGGAGCTGGAGCACTGCCAGCTGCTGGAAGAGCTGAATGAATAGGGCGACCCACATAACCTCTACCATATTGACTTGCTGATGGGTACGGGCACCAGAGTAGTGACTCGACTCTCAAGACCTCTTGGCCTCCCTCTCCCCTCGCTCCCTGGCGAGCATACCCTCAATCCTCTTAGAAATTCTCACTACCTGCTGATAAGGAATGTCCATCTCCAACCCTCGAGCCATGCTAGATCTGATGGGTGGGATAAGACCCTCAATGAACCTGCGAACTCTTTCCCAAAACTGTAGCAACCAAAGCCGATGCATGCCTGGCCAACCTGGTATAACGGATAGCATACTCTGAAACAGTCATAGCACCCTGGCGCAAATGCTTAAACCCTACGCGCCATGTATCTCTAAGACTTTGGGGGACAAAATCTCTCATAAACATATCCGAGAATTGGGTCCAAGTCAGCGAAAAAGCCTCGACTGGACTGTCTATCTCATAAGTGTGCCACCAATCATAGGTGGCTCCCCGAAGCTAAAAAGCAGTGAAAGATACCCCACTGGACTCCACTATGCCCATAGTGTGAAGAATACAATGACACTCCTCTAGAAATCCCAAGGCATCATCTGATGCTAATCCATTGAACACTGGGGGATCATACTTCTTGAACCTCTTAAGTCTCCGTTGCTCGTCCTCTGAAGCAGCTGACCCATCCTCGGGCTGAACTAGCGCTGCAGGTGGTACGGGAATAATCTCAGGAGCTTGCTCAACCTGCACTCGCTGCTCAGGAGTGCGGATGGCGGGAGTCTATGCTCCTCCCCCGGCCTGGGATGTGATTGCAGCAAGGGGAAGCAACCCTGCCTAAGCCAAGGTGGTGTACATGCTCATGAACTGAGCCAAAGTCTCCTGGAGAGCTGGAGTAGTAGTGGCAGTAGTAGGCGTGCCAGGTGCCTGGGCTCTGGCTGGATCTGCTGGTGGTGCCTCGACGGCAGATCGTGTAGGTGCTCTGGCTGCACCACATGCGCGTATTCCACCTGTCCCCCGGCCCCGACCTCCGATAGCTACAATAGGGGGCGCGGGTGCCTGATCATCTTGAGTAGCACGTGTCCTCACCATCTGTGAGAGAATAGAAGATAGAAGTTTAGAACTGATATAATATCGCATGACAAATGAAATGAAGATTTTTCCTAAACGGTTATATAGCCTCTCGTAGATAAGTACAGACGTCTTCGTATCGATCAGAGAGACTCTAATAAATCGGCCTGTGTTCCGTGACTCCTACGAACCTAGAGCTCTAATACCAACTTGTCACGATCCCAGTTTACCCTCCATGAATATGTCATGATGGCACCTAGTTCCTACAACTAGGTAAGCCCAACAATGCGGAAATTAATGTAACTTGCGGAATCACTAAATTAAACTAAGCAAATCTAGAAGGAAACGGTGTATATAATTGCCACTTGGTATATATGATCACGCCCAACTCTACTCCTAAAAAGGATAAGCGGTCGCTGCAAATATAATCCGGTTTAAAAGTCCGGAGTCGAATCCCACAGAGAACTAATGCTTAGTTGTATTTGTTTAATATCACTAAGACGATAAGATTGAAAATAAATAAACAGTTAAAAAAACTAACTATGCTTGAATTGTAAACAATTTGAATAAAGTTCTAAGGTAATGGTTTCCCCCGTTGTTGATTTCCTTGGTTGTATATTTCTTATTGCTGTGACTTAGTTGCCTCTATCAATCATGAACTCTCCAGCTACCATAAATCTCTCTCAAGCAATTATGATAATTTACTAGACGCACTCTCTCAAGCTACGCTAGCTAGATTCACATTACAGTTCACTTAGATTGCACCCGAGGTATCGTTATCTCTAATCCAACCTCTAAACCCTCGGTTATGACTCTCGTCTATACTCCGGAAGTGATGTTGTTCAAACAACTACCTAAATATGCACTCTCTCTCAAGCAGATACATAATAAATAGGAACGGCTAATTGAGGATCCTTTCAATTAACCACAATCAAAACGTAGTTGAACAAATAGAGATAAACAACCAATTCAAAACTATATTAATATAACAACCAAATCATCCCCAACGGGTTTCACCAAAACCCTAGAAAACGAATTAGCTATTCATAATAGTAAGTAAAACTACAATACTAAACGTCATAATCAATAATGAAAAAATAGGAAGAGGAAGGAAAAACTTGTTGAAGAATTTCCCGCCTTACTCTTATTGTGTTCTTGCCTCCTTAGGTCAAATATATGTCAAAAATATGTCTAACTCCTCAAAAATACCGTTTTCCCATGTATATATACCAATTAGGGTCGGGCCCAAACAATTATACCTTCTTCTACGCGAAAAAGGACAATATTTCATGCCTGGACTGCCGCGGCCGCAGCGTGAACCGCGGTGACGACCGCGGAGGGCACTGCCTCAAACCGCGGTGCGAACTGCGGTGACAACCGTAGTGCACTTTCTACCGCATTTTTCACCCTGTTTCGTTTTGAATTTGGAAAAACGTAAAACATGAAAGTTGTAGCCCTTTGAGTTACCAACAATATATTATGGAGCCCAAATGGAGGTCTGAGCAAAAAGTTATATCTATTTTACTAGACAGTGCGCAATATGCCTCCTCGAGTCTTCGTTCGTACTTAATTATCAAATTTGACCCCCGAACACGATCCCGGCTTAATTCCTTGAGCTTTTACTCAGACTTCAAAGCTTCAAATCACTTAAATTCATTCCATAACATCTATATAGCTCGGAATCACACCTACAAGGCATAAAACACACAATT
The DNA here is from genome assembly GCA_026770625.1 of Nicotiana glauca. NCBI lineage: Eukaryota > Viridiplantae > Streptophyta > Magnoliopsida > Solanales > Solanaceae > Nicotiana > Nicotiana glauca. The sequence continues at coordinate 107,106 of MU721522.1, read as the reverse complement.
AGTGCAAAACATTAGCGATTAAAGCACAAACTCAACTAAAGTGCAGTAAATTAGAGCGTAATCATCGACTAAAATACGTAACTATAGCCTATCATCAACACCCCACACTTAAACTATTGCTTGTCCTCGAGCAATCAAACTACACTTTTTTTTTATAGACACGACCTTTTAAAACAATT
>MU721522.1:87607-104402 GCA_026770625.1 Nicotiana glauca | reverse complement strand
GTAGTTGAACAAATAGAGATAAACAACCAATTCAAAACTATATTAATATAACAACCAAATCATCCCCAACGGGTTTCACCAAAACCCTAGAAAATGAATTAGCTATTCATAATAGTAAGTAAAACTACAATACTAAAAGTCATAATCAACAATGAAAAAATAGGAAGAGAAAGGAAAAACTTGTTGAAGAATTCCCCGCCTTGCTCTTATTGTGTTCTTGCCTCCTTAGGTCAAATATGTGTCAAAAATATGTCTAATCATAAATACCGTTTTTCCATGTATATATACCAATTAGGGTCGGGCCCAAACAATTATACCTTTTCCTACGCGAAAAAGGACAATATTGCACGCCTGGACTGCCGTGGCCGCAGCGTGGACCGCGGTGACGACCGCGGAGGGCACTGCCTCAAACCGCGGCGCAGACCGCGGTGCACCTTCTACCGCATTTTACACCCTGTTTCTTTTGGAATTTGGAAAAACGTAAAACATGAAAGTTGTAGTTATTTGAGTTAGCTTTCCAACCATATACTATGGAGCCCAAATGGAGGTCTGAGAAAAACGTTATGTCTATTTTACTATACAGTGCGCAATATGCCTCCTCGAGTCTTCGTTCGTACTTAATTATCAAATTTGACCCCCGAACACGATCCCGGCTTAATTGCTTGAGCTTTTACTCAGACTTCAAAGCTTCAAATCACTTAAATTCATTCCATAACATCTATATAGCTCGAAATCACACCTACAAGGCATAAAACATACAATTAGTGCAAAATACTAGCGATTAAAGCACAAACTCAACTAAAGTGCAGTAAATTAGAGTGTAATCATCGACTAAAATACGTAATTATAGCCTATCATCAATATACAACTCAAAACAGAATGCGAAAGTCTACAATATCATCCCAAACCCAGAAACTCACGGGAACCACAGGCTAACAGAAACATAGCACGCTGCTCTAACTCCAGAATATCTAAACAACTGAGATAAAAGGAATAAACTAAGAACTAAAGCTGGAACAGAATAGAGACTCCTGGTCTGCGGACACGGCAGATATACCTCTAAGTCTCCGTGTATCTCCTTGCCTCAAGGATAGTGCGCCTGAATAGAGGTACCTGGATAATCTTTACATGAAAAACATGCGCAGGAAGGGCATGAGTACACCACAATAGTACTTAGTAAGTGCCAAGCCTAACCTCGGTTGGGTAGTAATGAGGAAGGTCAGGGCCCTATTGAGGCAAAGTATAATAATAATTAACAGTATGAAAAATCTAACAGAAATAATGAGTACAGCAATGAGATAAGACAGGTCAACGAGGCAATAACAACTACACAAGAACAGAGTAAACACATGGTAAATACAACTCAATACTAATGATAACAATGAGGGTCTCCTAGGATACCGTCCTGTAGCCCTTTTCTCAATTGTTCAGTGGATCTCCCAGGATACCGTCCCGTTGTCCAACTCATGTGCCAATCCGAAGGATCTACCGGGATACCATCCCTTAGTCCAACCATCAATGTGCAGGGGGATCTATCAGGAATCTAACCCACAATCCCAAAGTAAAAGTGCAGGGGGTCTATTAGGAATCAAACCCGCAGTCCCAAAGTAAATGTGCAGGGGGATCTATCGAGAATCGAACCCGCAGTCCTAAAGCAAACAAACAAGGTGGGAGCTACCGGAATCCCACATTCGTAGTCCCAATATAAATGCGCAATCATAACCAGAAGGTACACGGAAATGAAGTACAAAAGATGAGCAACAGGTAGTAATAGTCTAGTATGGCTCACGTAGTACAGTCAAGACAATTTAAGCAATTAGGCAAGTTAAATCAACTAAACATGCTTTCCTAATCTAGCACAAATTATAATTGCCAATGGAATAAAACAAATATGAAGGAAACTCAATCTCAATATTTTAAGTAAAAACCGAATTTTCAACAATTGGCTCAAGTACGCGCTCGTCACCTCGCGTACAAGGCACTCAAGTACCAAATAACTAGTCCTAATGGGAAAGGTCCCCCACACAAGGTTAGACAAGCCACTTACCTCGAACCGGCTCAAAATCAACTAGAAATCACGCCTTTGCCACGAGTATCCGACTCTAAATGGCCCAAATCTATTCAATTCAATTACAAATTGTAAATAGCATCGCAAACAACTAGTTTTACTACTAAATTCAAAGTTACGACGTGAAATTAGGTAAAATGACCAAAATGCCCTTCAGGCCAACATCTCGGAATCAAATAATTTTTATATTTTCAGAACCCTCGTACTCTCATGAATCCAACCATATAAAAATCTCCCAAATCGGAGGTCAAACACCCACTTAAAACCCAATAGTTTAGCCTATAAAGTTTCGCCCAATTTTTCCAATTTTTGATCCCAAATTCGAATTTTAATGATGGATTTAACTACAAAATGATGAAATACAACTAGAAGGGATTAAAAAAACGTTACCCAATAGTCTTCTCTTCAAAACCCTCTAAAAATCTCCCTTCCCCGAGCTCAATTTGATTTTTCTAACTTATGAAATCTAACCCTCGAAATTTTTATATCTGCACAGGGCTTTTTGCTTTTGCGGACAAGGGACCGCTTCTGCGGTCCTGCTTATGCAAAAAATGAGCCGCCTCTACAAATTTCACTAAAAAATACAACGTCCACTTCTGCGGTTCAATAACCGCTTATTCGGTTCTGCTTATGCGGATTTCTTACCGCTTTTGTGGTTTCCTTACAGCTGACCCAGGACCGCATCTGCGATAGAAGCCTCGCAGGTGCGTAACTGCATCTGCGGTAGATCTTCTGCACCTGTGGAAAAAGTTGAGGGAGCCCAAATTCGCTCCTGCGATTGAGTGGCTGCTTCTGCGGCTCCGCTTCTGTGGTTCCCAAGCCGCAGAAGCGAAAATACCAGAAGAGAAAAACCAGGTGCTGCAACACTTCAAAAATTTCTCCGTTAACCACCCAAAATCATTCTGAGACCCCCAGGACCTCAACCCAAAGCACAAATAACACCTAATACCTCATTCAAACTTGTACTAATCCTTAAACCACCTAAAACAATGCCAGAAACTCGAATTAATCAATGATTTGAGCCTAAAAACTTCAAATTCCATCAAAACATACTTTCGATCAAAAACCTAACCAAAACACATCCGAATGACCTGAAATTTTGCACATATATCCCAGATGACATGACGGAGCTGCTGCAACTTCTGGAATTCCAATCTGACCCTCAGATCAAAAACTCACTATCGGACCGGAGACTTCAAAAATTCAAACTTCGAGATTTCAAGCCTAAATGAGCTACGGACTTCCAAAATACATTTCGAACACGCTCCCTACCCCAAAATCACCTTACGAAGCTAACGGAACCATCAAATTTCCATTCTGAGGTTGTCTTCACACTGTCGCAACACTTATACCAGGTAGTTATTTTCTGCAATTCGATTACATTGTTTTTATTTTGCCTAATGTGTGTTTCTATCAGTTTTATTTATGTTTATATTTTCCTTTCTTTTGCAGATCTTATCTGATGCATCAGAACTTTTTCCAAAACCTAAGAGAAGGAAGATTTCTAGTTCTCCTATGTGTGACACCAGTGATATTCCCAACTTTAATTTATGTTTATTTTCACTTAGTAGTACACAAGGGACTGGTTCAGAAGGTAATTATGCTGGTGTTGTTGTTGTTTGTGAAAAGACACAAGAACGTTATGAACAATAGGGAGTTGGTCAAGCATCTACCACGATGGCTGTAGTTTTTCCCCTGCTGTTGAACAACAGCAGTTAGTTGTGATAGAACAGCAGGAGCAACAAGCAAAAGGAAAAACAGATAAAAAAGGGAAAAGGATCCGTATGGAGAGTATTTGGTTGAGATCTCCTTACGTAGTTCAAAAAAAAAAACAAAGGGGTGAAGATTGAAAAGTAGAAAAGAATACAAGAAGGTGTCCCTTCCACTATGTTAATCAAGATAGTGGATTGATGGAAAGATTTAAAGAGTGATTGGAGATGGATGCCAGTGAATATGATTCCAATCGATTAGGATTAACTGGTCTTGCTATTCCAAAATTATTCTTTACCGAGCTTATGGATCCTGACTTTGATCTTGCAGATGAAGTAAGTTATTAAGTTTGTTTTTTGAATTGGTTTTCAACTGTATTTCCCAAAATTTCAACTTATTTTTTATAGTATAGTTTTTGCACTGTAATTTGAAAAACTTCAGCTTTATTCATAGTAAACTGCTGAAGATGTTTAGCTTATTTACTAAAACTTCAACCTAACACTTCAAACTGAATATGCTTAAGTTTTTGTCATGTTGTTTGTAGTTGTGTAATGTATTTTTTCTAAACTTCATAGTGATAATTTCACATGTTATCATTTGTCGTTGTTGATTTGCAGCATCTTGATGTGGGCATATATTACTTGCGCAAAAAATATTACTATCACCTTCCACGTTATCCAAAATCAAGATGTGCAGTAACAGATTTACTTTTCGATCAGTATATGACTATCCTGGATAGTATTCATCCTTCAGAAGAAAAGATGAAGATAATTAATAAAAGGAAGCAAAAGAGAATGGAGGATCAAAAAAAGAGCAAATCAAAGAGAAAGAGGATATCCAAACAACAGCTTGAAGAAGAAGAAGAAGCGGCTATTAAGCCACTTACGGACTTTAGTTGGTATGAGAAAGAATCAACGAATGAAAAGGTGGCCAACTACGTAAAAGGCCTTGACCTTTCGTGTGGTATCTCATGGGCATCTGCTAAAAAAGTATTCTTTCCATTTCGACTTAAGCCAAGGGAGGGCCAGAAATATACGCACTACTTTTTTGAAATTTTGAATTTTGAAGAAAAATTTATATATGTGTATGATTCCATGGGCAGTGCAACATACGATCGTGCGCTTGAAAATGTCAAAATTTATGCCCGTTTGATCCCACACTGCCTCAAGTGCTTGAATTTTGGGGAACATAATAAATATTATGGAGACAATCCTGTGAAAAAATTTAAAATTAGGTGGATGAACACACCGGAACAGACTAACAAGTACGTGTTTCACATATGTTTTACCATGCATTTTATGTTTATTATTTTTTGCCCTTGTGTTAACTATTCTTTAATTTTTTTTTCATGTATTTTTTATAGTGTTGATTGTGGTATATTTGCTCTTAAGTTTATTGATTTGCGGTTGAAGAGCGAAGATGTCTTCAATTTCGATCAAAGTCAGACATTGACATTCAAGAAAGAATTGGCTGCTAATCTTTGGGCTCGTGGAAAGTGGAAAAAAGATAGCGGCTATGAAACTCCAGAAGAACGAGAAGGACATGATTATGGAGATTTTGAAGAGACTATGTGTGAATTTTTTGATTAGAGGATTGGTTGAACATAATTTGAAATTTATGAATATATATTAATTATTTTTTAGTTCACTTTTTTGTCTTATAAATATGTTTGTTTCTTTTATCATGAATTTTAAGTAAACTTTTTTTTTGAAAAAAGTTAAGCATGACTTCTGCTTTTTAAGCTGAATTTTTGTTTAAAAGTTATAAGAAAACTATTGAATCCAACACAAAAATTTTAGCTTATCAGGTGTTGAAGTTTTTGAAAATATACTAAAATCTTCAGCACATTGGGCTGAAGTTTCTTGAAAAAGCTTTAAGACAAAAATTATTAAATCCAACAAAAAAAATTCAGCTTATCAGGTGCTGAAATTTTTTGAAATATACTAAATAGCTTCAGCACATTGGGCCGAAGATTTTTGAAAAAGCTTTATGACAAAAACTATTGAATACAACACAAAAACTTCAACTTATGAGGTGCCTAAGTTTTTAGAAATATACTAAAAAATTTCAGCATATTGGGCCGAAGATTTTTAAAAAAGCTTTACGACAAAACTATTTAATTCACGATGAAAAACTTCAACTTATGATGTGCTGAAGTTTTTAGAAATGAACTAAATAACTTCAGCACATGGGACTGAAGTTTTTGAAAAAGCTTTACGACAAAACTATTTAATTCACGATGAAAAACTTCAGCTTATGAAGTGATGAAGTTTTTTGAAATGAACTAAATAACTTCAGCACATGGGGCTGAAGTTTTGGAAAAAGCTTTACGACATAAACTTTAGCATCTTTTGAACTCTTTGTCTATATTAAAAATCTCTTCACTTAAAAATTTCATAGTCATTCATAGACTTTTATCATATTTCTTTAAATTTTTATTCATCCTTAGTCTTTCAGCTTTTGTTAAAGAAAAAATATCTGGTGCAAGCGGAAGTGGGAACCCTAATTTAAATGAAATTACGAAGAAGTGGGAGGCTTTGAAGTGTGAGTGGTACAATAACAAACCAGTGGCTAATCTTATGATTTTGTGGGATCAAATAAAAGCTGATTGAGAGAATCAGATCAAAGCTCTGTGCCAATCAATCATTTCAGAATAGGCTTAACATGGAATATAGTTATATAAATTATTCAACTTCGTTCTACAAGGTTGTGCAGCAGTTTGATAATTTCAATTTCCCAATTGGAACGACTATTCCAAGCTGCAAAACAACCTGAAGACTCTTCTTTCTCTTATGGATAGAGTAATCGTCGAACAAAGTCAGTTGCGTGATGAATTCAACAAGTTGAAGATTGATTTTCTTGGATTCAATGGTCTTAAGCCCGACTACCCTATAGGTATCTCTGATAGTGATGATGATGAATATTTAGAGAAATTGAGGAGTATTGTGATGATGATAATGATGATGATGATGATTGTTAGTATTTGTAATCTTTTTTTTTATGTTTCAATGCTATGCTTTTTTGTTTACTTCAGCCAATAAAGCTGAAGTTTTTTAGGTTTATTTTGTATAACTTCAGCCCATAGAGCTGAAGTTTTATTTGTAATTTGTATGTTGTTCTGACCTCTTTTTATATCAATGTAATTGTCACACTCTTTATTCTTAGCTTTCTATTTGCATTATCCTTGTTATTTGTTGATATTTGTTTTATACTTCTTAGTTGCAGTATGGTACTTCATTCTACAACTTCAGCTTAGAGATACTGCAGCTTTTGTTTGTACATGCGTTTCTTTTTTTTGTGCTATATGTGTATGTGTGTATGTGTTAGAGAGTATTTGTATGTGTGCGTGTATGTTTGTTTAAGAATATGAATTTCACATACTGTAACCTGAAGTTTTTTCTCGCAGAAGTCATTGCATACTTTTTTAAAATGCAACCAAACCTGTAAGCCTGCATAACAAAAATGAGTGATTTGTACTTTAGCAGTATATAAAATTATCCAAGAGCTTTTTTTTATTCCTATGAAAAAAATCACATTTCAATTATGTCATACAATAAAGAAAGTCTAAATTCAAACCAAGGATTATTGATGGTTGGAGTATTTTTCAGTGTGTTTCTTGGAATATGGATTAGGTGCTGGAGAAGACAAGCAAGTTGTTCTGTTATGCCCAACTTGTTTACATCCACTGCATTTGGTAGAATTTAATGGTACTGATGATTCAGTCACAGGTATATGCCTCTTCTTTTGTCTTTTTCCTTGTAAAATCTCTACATCGGGAGGTTTTGTGATCTCAGATTGAACATTTTGTGGTATATCCAATGATTTTTGATCTCCCACGGTATTCACATGTCCTTGATATGTTTTCAACCACGTTTTCCTTGAATACCAATTTGAGCAGTAATCAGATTACTGTAAATATCTCTTATTAATAGCAGCAATTGCATGTGGACAGGGCAATTCATCAAGTTGGAATTCCAGGCAGTCACACTCTTCTTTAAGTCCACAATGAATTCGATTCCTTTACTATTTATTCTAAACAATATTGAGTAAAGGTTGAACACCTAACAAGGAATGAAAAATTAAGACAAACTATATTAGTGTATTTTTGCTTCAAAAAGAAAAAGTATGAAATTTTTTAAATGTAATAAGTAAATCACTGCAACATATATAAAAAGTTGAAGTTAATAAATATACTCACAAATATTTTGAAAGCCAAGTCCATCTTCTTAGTCATCTCTTCTTCTGCCCTTATTGATACTCTGTGAAAAGTTTCATTTGCCTTTTTTCTCCGTTCGTAAAACCACTCTCCCAACTTTTCTTGGATGAAATCTAACATTCTTAAAATAGGCATTTTTCTCCCTATTGTAGTAAAATGAAATTCATTGATTCTACCATATTTGTTGTTAGCATATCATAACGTCGTCGTGGGAACCACGATCGAGCCCATCTCTTGGGAGGCTCTTCCATTATGTAATTATATGTTTTCTTGTCAATACTTTTGAGTTTGGACATTAACTGATTAAAATCTTCATGTTTGTATGACCTTGCAGCACTTTGAAAAAGATTTATTATTGTGGCTTTTGTATGTCTTTGCTTTAAATTTTTCTCAAAGTGATAGAGGCAGATACCATGGTGAGCTTCAGGAAAAACTTTTCTAATCCCATTTGCAATCGATTGGTTTCTATCTTACAAGAAAACCAGTTCACGACAGACTTGAATTGTTTTTCTCATTTCCCCAAAGAACCAAATGTATGCCTCATTGTTTTCTCATTCTGCTATACCAAAACATAGAGGAAAGATTTGATTGTTTGCATCCTTTGATACAAAAACAAATAGAACACCACGATATTTGGACTTTAAAAACATTGCATCTACTGCAATAATGGGTCTACAGTAGGACCAACCAGCTACTGATGTCGCAGGAGCAAAGAACATGTAAGCAAATATGTACAGTGAAACACAAAAAAACACAAATCATAAGGTGTGAAGTTTTTTAAATAGGAACATTTAAAACTTCAGGCTGATGGTTAGTATTATTTCGCTTACCTATTCTGCGCATCTCTGTTTATGCTTGTGTACGTTCCTAGGTTTTTGGCCACCATCATGTGTAGGTATGAAGGAAGAATCTGGTAGTTCTCTTCAGATGTTCCCCTTATGCAAGCAACAAATTTTTGAATAGCACACCATGCGTTGTGATAAACAATGTCAATTCCAAATTTCTTTTTCATTTCATTTTCTACAAAGGCTGGTGTAATCTCTATATTTTTGTCTCGAACATGTTCTATAATTTGTTCAATTATAAAATTTGATGTATCATGCTTCTGATCTAATTTTCTTGCATCAACCGAGCATTCATGGATGTTATGATATTTTATCACCCTGAACAGTGTGGAATTTTTTATTCTGGTAGCACGTACATTCCAACCACATTTGTCCACGATGCATTTCAGCTCGTATCTCTTGGAACATGATCTAACAGCAGCGAATTCAACTTTCTGGTTTATCTCCAAGCTGCAGAAAAATTTAGTCATATTTTGTTTGTTCTCAAAGATTGATTCAACTATTACTTCCTCAGGCAATGCATCGTGCCTAAGTATTTTACATGGTGGAGATTTTTTCACCTTTCTCCTCACTCTTTTTCTTGATTTCGGAGAAGCATAAGAACTTTCCGCAATTTCTTCAATTCTATTTGATGTTATCAGTATAAGCTCCATGTTTACTTCATCTTCGTTGTTGCTTATCATTACATAAGGTAATAAAAAGCTTTGTTAGATTGTGTGTTGATTGTCAATTTACATTATTAGCTGTCATTCTTCTTCTTGATCATCGACAAACTGGTATGAATTTATTGAAGGAGAGGGTAATTGTGGCAGCACTATATATTCTGAAGCCGCTGTAATGTTAGAAGGTTGTTTCCCATTGTCTACTTTCATTATTGTGACTACCCGACCCGTCTCTCATGAGTAACTACCCTGTTCTTCCCATTTTGTGCTTCCTTATGTTTCATTATCAGTATTGGGTGCGTTAGAATTTAATTGGAGTGACTTTATTAAGAAATGAGACACTTAGTCTCTTTTAAAGAAGGCTTAAGTTGGAAAAGTCAACTGGATATTGACTTGTGAGTTACAGGGCTCGGAATTGAATTCCGATAATTCGGTTAGCTTCGGGGGTTTAAGGCTTAGGAGCGCAATCGGAAGTAATTTTGGAGGTCCGGTGAAGAAGTTAGCCTATTTTGGCGAAGTTAGTATTTTGGCAATTTCCGGTTGATAGGTAAAATTTTAATCTGGGAGTCGGAATGGAATTCCGAGAGTTTTAGTAGCTTTGTTAGGTGATTTTGGACTTGTGTGCAAAATTTCAGTTGATTCGGAGGTGTTTAGGTCGGGTTCTTGATTGAATATGAGTTTTGAAAGTTTTAGTTTAACTTAAGCTTTGAATTGATGAAAATTGATGGTTTTGATGTTGTTTGAGGTGCTTTGTTGATTGGAACAAGTTTGAATAATATTATGGGATATGTTGGCGTGTTTGATTGAGGTCCCGGGGGCTTCGGTGTGATTTCGGATGGCTAACGGCTACTTTTGAAGTTGGAAAATTTAATAATAGACGAAGATGTAAATGAGTGCGCACAAGACCTCGCTTTGGACGACTATATCTCCAGTTATATAAGAAGTTATGTAATGCACAACCTATCAAACTAAATCCCTTTGATTCTAGTTTCCAACGCAACAAACCGTTCGTCATTCGGACATTCATACGCAAAGTTATGACCAAATTATCAAAGCAGCGCAGAAAATTTCACTACCGCAGCGCCCCCTGCGGCGCTCGGCGCGCCGCGCCTGTGTGAATTCCAGTATGGTCCGAAATTCACTTCTAGAAACATATTGCACTGATGCCCCATGCCCCGTGGCGCCCCACGCGGCGCGGTAGTACAAAAATCGGGTTTTTAAGTGTAAAACGACCTCATTTCGCAAGAAATATTTGGGGCTTTGGACTTAGGCGATTTTTGGGCGATTTTGAAGAGGGTTTAAAGATTTTTCTTCAGGTAAGGATTCTTGTCCTTAGATTATGTTATTATGGTATAAAAATACGGATTAACACTGAAAATCCAAGGAAATTAAGGTTAAAAATGGAGGTTAGGGCTTGAAATTTAAAAGAGTTTAAATTGGTGATTTGAGGGGCTAAATGGACTCCGATTCTTATAAATTTGATATGTATGGACTCGTGGCGAGATAAGGATCGTATTGATATAAAAATTTCTGTATTTCGAGATATGGACCCGGGACTCGGGTTTTGCCAACTTCGTGTTTTTGGGTGTTTTTCGAGTTCTTTCGATTGGGTTATGTTCCATTAGCCTATTTTAATGTATTCCTTGTGGTTTTGATCAGATTAGGCACCCGAGGAGGTTTATTCAAGAGGGAAAGGCATGGTGGACTAGTTTGTGGCCAGCTTGAGGTGAATAATAGATGTGGATGATGACCTGAGGGTTTAAAACCCCGGTATATCACACTGTGACGCTATATTGAGGCGAGACACGTGCTCTACGATGAGCGCGGGGTCGATTGTGAATGGGGACTATGGCTTAGTCCGCCCGAGTAATGTTGTACTGTGTTGTTGGCTATAAATTAGCTGGTAAACCTCCTACTTGGATGGTTATGGATATATTTGGGCTGCGTGCCGGTTATTTGGATCTCGTAGGGATTATTATCACTGTTCCATGATATATAGCATGTTTTCATGCTATCAGTCCTGAGCTAAACATTGTTTTGAAATGGCTAGTAAAATTCTAAGGTTTTGAACACCTAATTTATACTTACTGATAATCGGAAGTAAAAATGGTAAGTTTGACTGTGCCTGTGTGGCTTGCATGCATATAGCTGGGCTGATAGTGGATCGGGCTGCACGCCGCAGCATATGTTACTATGATATTGCGCTTGGGCTGTAAGAGCCCCTCCGGAGTCTGAACCCCCACAGTGAGCGCGGGTACCCAAATGGATTGGGCTGCACGCCGCAGCGGTCATGTGCATTTGCATTGCATTCATGCATTGATACTTATCTGCTCTATCTGTTAATACTCATTGATGTTACACTGTTAAATGTGTAGATGTACTGTTGTAGCTTTACTTTGCCGTATATCGGGATTTCTTACTTTCAATGTTATTATACATGTCTATTACCGCTGAGTTGGAAGTACTCACTTTACTCCCTGCACCATGTGTGCAGATCCAGGTACTACGAGAACTAGCTGAGCTTACTGCTGTTCTTCAGAGTTTTCATACGGAGTTGTCGAGGTAGCTGCCTGACGTCCGCATGACCCGACTCCTCCCCTATTTCCTGTTATTTGAATTTTCCGCGTACTTCACACTATGTTGTATTACAGTATTATTATGCTATTCTGGTAGAGGCTCTAGACTCATGACCCCCAGGTCTTTGGGAGGTTGCTCAGTATTGTTGATATTCGGGTTATTTTCTATCTATCAGTTATACTTTTGGTTTCTTCGCTGTTAATGTTTTTCAAACAAATAGTTTTGAGCTTTATGCTCGGGTTGAGAGTGAAATTGGTCGGGCTTGCCTAACAGTTGTGTTGGGCGCCATCACGATCGGGTTTGGGGTCGTGACAATTATTGGCTGTCGTACTTCATGTTGATAGTCAGCCTCAGGTTCTGAATCTATCGCATATGCAAGAGATTGGTTGAATGCTGCAGATTCTGAAGGTTGTATTTTTTCGATGACGAAATGGCAATTCTTGTGGGCTGAATCAGTTGTAAGCAAATGTATACACGTACTGAGTTCTTCATCTGAAGTTACAAGCATTCCTTTGCTTGTATTTAGTTAATATCAAACCATACTTTTAGTACATATCTGGTTGAGTCAATATTCGCAAATTTACTAATTTTCTTCAGGAAACTATTGAATGATATGTGCTTATTAAGTAGAACAAGTTTTGTATCATGGTCCAAGTATTTGAAATCAGGAGTCCAACTCCCATTGAAAGTTATAACAACGTAAATCGGATTCATCCTGTAGACTATAGTTTTGGTTAAAAGTCATAACAAAAATGTCAAATGTAGGACAAAAACTTAAGCTCATAACTAAATACACTAAATAAACAAAAGCTTTACGACAAATACTATCGAGTCCAGGATAAAAACTTCAGCACATTGAGCTGAAGTTATTTGAAAAAGTTTTAGGACAAAAACTATCGAGTGCGGGAGAAAAACTTCAGCTTATCAAGTGCTGAAGTGTTTAGAAATGAACTAAATAACTTCAGCACATTGAGCTGAAGTTATTTGAATAAGTTTTAGGACAAAAACTATCGAGTCCAGGAGAAAAACTTTAGCTTATCAAGCTGAAGTTTTTAGAAATAAACTAAATAACTTCAGCACATTGAGCTAAAGTTTTAGAAAATGAATTCAACAAACTTGAGCACGTTTCAACATTAATTGCATAGTACACAAGAGTGAACATAATAAAGACAATTAAAGTAGTAATTATATTTCATTGGGGGTATGTGTTAGTGTAATAATTGCATTCCTATCACGTTCATGCAAGCTTTTCTTTAGACAATGTTTAAAATTTCATTTTGCCTTTTCATATACCATGTAAAAGTTTTTTTCCCTGATAAAGCATGCTACACTTTGAGAGTTTATTCACTCAAATATATATAATTTAGCAGACATAAAATATAAAAAAGAGAAAAATGGATGTTGTCATCAGGCAAATAGTGGAAGAAATCAAGCAAGACATTATAAAGGCCTTTGAGGTGAAACTGGATGAGCTCATAGACAAGTACAACAAGGAGCTCGAAGAAATCAACAACAAGCTTGATACGCTTGTGATGTATGCAAGATTTGATAATCTTGCTGATGAAGATGCTCGTCCATCTGGTAGTGACGACGACGACGATGATGATAATATGGACAATTAGTTTTTCTTTTTGTTATTTATATTAGTTTATCCTTTTAATGTTTAATGAAATGTTCAATTTTTGTTATAAGTTTTTTGTGCGTTTTTTTTAAATATTAATTATATTCAAAATCAAAAAATAGCAGAGGAAATGATTAACTTAAGCTCTTCTTGCTTAAGTATTTAAAGATTAACTGAAAAACTTAAGCTCTTCCTGCTGAAGTTTTTAAATATTAACTAAAAAAACATCAGCACCTATGCTGAAGATGCTGAAGTTTTTGTGCAATATGTAATTTTAATTTATATATTTTTTTACCTAGTGTAGGAGGAAAACTTCATTAGCTCATATTGCTGAAGTTTTTATACATATTGCAAAAAATCTTCAGCAACTAATGCTTAAGTTTTTTTGCAATATGAAATTTTAATTTATGTTTAATATTTAACCAGTGTAGGAGAAAAACTTCAGCTCGTTTTGCTGAATTTTTTAAATATGAACTAAATAACTTTAGCTTGTTTAGCAAATAAAAAATGATAACACACATATAACTCATTTTAATAAAGTTTTCATATATGAACTAAATAGCTTCAGCTTATTTAGCAAATAAACCAACAATTTCAGCATATTTATCGGATTAGAATGTTAGAAGTGAATGCCAAACAGATTTAGAATGCAAATTCAGCATATCACTGAAGTTCTGAAACAAAATTTGAATACTTACAATGTATTTTATAATTTTGAATTTGAATCTGGTTCAAATATAGTTTGCGATAGGCGATCTCAGGAGAGACGGAGTGATGGAGGAGATACGGCTCTGGAATTTGAATCTGGGTATGGTTGATGCATCTTTTATATGTTTTGGAAGGGGTATAATGGTCATAATAATACGAATTTTTTTAGTTGGTTACGAAATCAATAGTTTTTAAAAATAGGGTATAGGTTAAAAGGTGGCATAAAAATAGGGTACGGCTGCAAATCACCCTTTGTCGAAGCCTTTGCAGACTTTTGGGTCCATTTAGGAGCTTCATTGCTTGGAAATTACTAAAATTACCAGTTATGTGCCCATAAATAAATTAGTGTGAAATTAGCCAATTCATAATTCATTACTAATATTAGCCAAATATTAACAATATTTTCTAATTAGCTATTTGTAGTAAAAAAAAAAGGTCAAATATTTACTTTCTTTTGTGTGGGTGATCACGCCCAGCTATGCCTTATAAAAAGGACTAAGCGGTCCCTGCAAATATAATTCGATTTACAAGTTCGGAGCCGAATCTCACGGAGAACTAAGGTTTAGCTACAGTTGTTCAATATCGCTAAGAAACACAAGTCCAAATAATTTCCTAATTATAAAGATTATGATGTTTATTTTTATCTAATTAACTAACAAATACTAAAAAGCAGTAAAACTATCCATTAACAAGGATAAGGATTGGAGAGAAGGTTACGAAGGTCTGAAGTTATGATTTCCCCTATTGTCGGAATCCTTTCCGCTACGTCTTCTATAAATTTGCATAAGTCTTCTCCACCGATAATGAGCACTCTGCCTATCGTAACTCTCTCCCGAGTAATTACCATAATTTACCAGACATATTCTCCCGAATTACACTAGCTGGCATTATGATCGGCTTACTTGAATCGCACCAAAATTTCATTATCCCTAATTCCACCTTTAAACCCTTCTTATTGTTTCCTCATATACGTTAGGAGTGATGTTATTCAACAACTGCCTAAATATGTACTATCTACCGAGTAATACACAATAAATATGCACAGTCAATTGAGAGCTATTCAATCAACCACAATATAAACGTACTTGAACAAATAGAAAAAAAAGCTATAATAAATCTATATTAACATAACAGGAAAATCATCCTCCAATAGGTTCCATCAAAACCCTAAATAACAAATGAGCTATTCATAATAGTATGCATAACTATAATACTAGAATTCATAACCAATACTGGAAATAGGAAGGAGGAAGTGAGAAACTCGTAGAAGTATTCTCCACCTTGCTCCTAGTGTGTTCTTGCCTCCTTAGGTCGAATCCCCGGTCTCCTCTTCCTCCTTAGGTCTAAATTGTGTCAAAAGTCCTAAAAATACCATTTTCCGTATATATACCAAGTAGGGTTGGGCCCAAACAATTATACCTTCTCCTACGTAAAAGAACATTTTTCCCGGACATGACATGTGCGGCCGTGGATCAACTACGGATGGGCCGCGCATATTGACCAGTGTTCTGCCTCATTTACACGGCCAATGTGCGGCCGCACACTGCTCATGCACTTTTCACCCTGTTTTACTTGGAATTTAGAAAAATGTAAAACATGAAAGTTGTATACATTTGAGTTAGATTTCCAACCATATATTGTAGAGCCCAAATGGAGTTCTGAGCGAAAAGTTATGTGCATTTTACTAGACAATATGCAATATGCCTCTCGATTCGTCGTTCGTTCTCAACTATTATCTGTTGATGTCCGAACACGATACCGACTTAATTACTTGGGCTTTTAATCATACTTTAAAGCTTCAAATCACTTGAATATATTCCATAACATCTACATAGCTCGGAATCACTCCTTCAAGGCATAAAACATACCATTAGTGCAAAACACTAGCAATTAAAGCTTAAACTCAATTAAAGTGCAGTAAATTGGAATGTTATAATCGACTAAAATACGTAATTATAGCCTATCATTAGTGAGAGTTGTTGGAATATATTGGGTACATCTTAAGGAGTTTAAAACTCAATTATGGGATGATTTGGTGGAGTTTGGGGTAATTTGAATTGAAAATTCGAAGCAGAAGATGAACATGAAAAAATAAAGGCGTAATACATATGGAGACACTTAAAGTTGGCACCATCTTTCATTTAGACACCTAAACTGAAGGTTGTTCCTATTGAGCACTTATACTATACTAAACTTGTTCCAATTAGACACTTTTTCGACAATTAGCCAAACTTATCAGGTGTGTGCAATGCACTCGCAGCTGACGTGGCAAATGACAATAAAAAAAGAACATATACCCAATCAGAAAATGACATTCTCAAAAAGAAAAAAAAACTTTAATTTATACCCAATCAGAAAATGACACATTATTAACAAAAGAAAAGAAAA